>LGRX02034181.1:0-71366 GCA_001247695.2 Cymbomonas tetramitiformis
TGAAAAAATGGGAACAGTAAATGTAATACAGGAAACGAAAACTCAGCAAGCCACTAAACAAATAAACTTCACCAAACTACTCACACTATTCAGAAACTACCCGGACCTCAAGAACTTAACCACAGCAGACGGGAAAAGTGCCATACCAATAGAAACACTGAAAGCAACGGGTGGAAGGAAACACGACACCAAGACGGCAACAAAGATAGCACAGGGAATGCTGCACCTATACCCATACATTTGCGAAGCACAACCCAACGACATTAAGAAACCAGGGGACCACTGGGACCATGCGTGGAACAGAAGGCTGAAACCTGAATACATACAGGAACGGAAAACAGGAGAGCTAGAGAGGTACACCAAAAGTACGACAAGCATGGAAAACATAAGCGACTGGCCGGCACAAATAAAGGCGCTGCACGAGGCTGGAAACAGTCTGAAGGACATACTGCAACTACTGTCTATGTACCCGCTAGCCAACCAAACGAAGCATTTCGAACAGTCAGAAGTGGAGTGGACGGAACATGAGAAGGAAGTCCTGGGCATAGAAACCGACCAGGAGAAGGAGGAAGACGACGTGATGACCACCAGACACCCACGGGGGAGAGTAAAGAGGAAGTCAGAGCAACAGAACAGAGGCCAGTGGTCGACACAGGAAGACCGAATGGACGTGCTAGGACAAGAGGGAAACTACACGCCAGCCGGGATACTGGCAACCAGACAGTACCTGCAAAACTACACAGACTCGACCTCGAAAGTAACACAGTACGAAGTACGGTGGACGGATGGTGAAGGAAACGAACAGACGACGTGGAGCACAGAAGAAACAGTAAGAACGCACCTGCTCAAACACAACCTCTCCTCGGACCAAGGATGGAAAAACCTAGTGGAAGAATGGAAGAATGACAAGAGAGACAAAAGGACCAAACGTGAGCCCGCTGAAGAGATACTGGCAGGACAACCAAACGGCGAACAGAGGTACTGGAAAGAAGTAACGCACCTGGAAATATGCACAAGGGAAACGAACCCGGACCAGGACATTAGGCACATTCCAGGTGCGAAGGACAGGCAGCTGCGCACGGAAGGTGACACCACCTACTGCTATGAGCCGGAGGGAAGCCTTATAGGCACGCTGAGCACGGTAAAAGTTAGAGAATTGTACGACAGATATGCCGAGGCGGTGGGGGACAGCACGGCACAAAGGCCAACAGAAAAACAACTGGCTAAAAGGCTGAAACTAAGTGTAGAACACAAAATACATGTAAGCACTTTTGAGGAGGAAATAGCACAACTGCTGATAAGGTACTCCAGCAAGGCGGAGATGAAACACAGAAAAAGGAACCTCCAAAACCACTGGACCTTCCCTCCGGAAATGATGGAGGCGGTACACACAGCCATGGGAGTCCAAACAGAGGTATTCGCCTCCCCACTTAATGTACACAAAGACACCAGAACGTACTACTCGCAATACCCACGAGACTCGGTATTTGGGGCTGTAGGCTCGGCATGGGAAGAGCAATGGGAAAAACTGGGGTCATACCAATTCAACCCAGAGTACACAGCAGGGGACCTCTACAAAGCACTGAAAAAGGCAATTAACTCCACAAAAACGGCCGAACCCGTTCTGGGGGTAGGAATATACCCCACATATGCCAAAAGCCCGTATAGAAAACTTCTGAATAAGCACATGGGATACAGGGTACACGAGCTACTGGAGATAAAGGAAGGGCAGTTCACCTTCCTACCACCCGACCACTGGATGCAAGGCAACCT
The DNA here is from genome assembly GCA_001247695.2 of Cymbomonas tetramitiformis. Taxonomy (NCBI): domain Eukaryota; kingdom Viridiplantae; phylum Chlorophyta; class Pyramimonadophyceae; order Pyramimonadales; family Pyramimonadaceae; genus Cymbomonas; species Cymbomonas tetramitiformis. Next base: position 1,774 of record LGRX02034181.1, read on the forward strand.
ACAGAAACCTAAACAATGCAACTGGAACATGAGAATACTGATAGTAGCGAACGCGGCAGGATGGAGAAAATACTGCCCGGACGCACTCAAAACCCACGACATATTCAGCAAGGCCCTTCTCAAGTGCCCGCAAAGCAAAGTCAGGACTATAGGCAGAGCATGCTACATACACAGGCCTCTCACCCTCAAGGATGCGGACAGGCAACCTAGGTCAATTACAGAATGGGAGAAGGATTGCGTCATAGACTCCGCGCCATGGATGAACCATGAACTACCGGTCATGCAGGCACTACCAGACGGCCACTTGGAAAACCACACAGAGGAGATAATTGAACGGTGGATGGAAGACAGGGAAAAAGAAGGGGAGCACAGAGGAGGGGATAAGGGGCCGAGGCCAACGACTATGGACGTACTAAGAGCTAACACCACGTGGAGTAGGGAGGAAATAAACAGAGACGCCCTAAGAAGGTGGGCATTACAATTTGCGGGCCCAGACACAACGGACGAGCACATAAACGGAGACCAATGGCTGCAGTGGGAAAGGGGTGAAAAGGAGAAAGCAGAACCACTACCAGAAAGCAGGTGGGACAGCCAAGGGAAAGGATACCCAGAGCCCCACAGGAGGCATGACGGAAACAATATGATCTACACAGATGGAAGCCAAAGAAAAGTCAAAAAGGAAAACGGGGAAGTCGAGGATGTAACTGCGGCAGGTGTCTGGGACCCAAGAGGGGAACGGGCAATGAACCACATGCAAAGATGGGTCGGACGCTGCCAAACTGTTAACAGGGCGGAGCTCACTGCCATATATATGGCATTGACACTAGACTCAAACTCGGGAGAAGAGAAAGTCAGCATATGTACGGATAGTCTGACCTCCCTCTACCAAATACAAAACATGAAAAGAAGGCCGCACACGCTTGAAAGGCATGTACACAGGGACCTACTGTGGAAAATAATGAAACAAATACAAATGCTAAATAAGGAAGGAACAAAAGTGGCCCTATATAAGGTTAAAGCGCATGTGGGAATACATGGGAATGAAATGGCGGACGAGGTGGCAAAAAGAGCCTGTGAAGAAGGAGAATACGGCCTCAACCACGACAACACGGATACAGTGATGCTACTGGCAATATGCGAGGCCACAGGTAGACAACTGGAAGGACACCAAGCAATACTCAACCATGTTACAAAAAAGGTGAGGGAGGCAAAAATGACAGGAAAAACAAACATAATACAAAGACTAAAAAGGAAACTAGACACCGGACCAGAAGAATGGGAGACCAAAAGACAACGCATTGAGAGAACGGAGGCAGAATACGCACAAAGAAACCGGGAGCCTGCTGAAATAGAAACAGCCTGGGCAGACACCTGGCCCGACGAACCAGAATGGGAACAGGAACAGGAAGAGGAATTGGAACTCCAGAGGATGGAACGATTAGAGGAGGAGGCATTAATACAGGGGCAGCAAGTACAAACAGCACAACAAGCTAAACAAAAGAGGGGGCAAGAGCGAGAGAGCACACGGGGAGTAGAAATGAATAAGGAACAGGCATGGAAGACAAGAACAATACAGAAAGAGGAGGCATTAGAACAGGGAGAAAGACAAAAACGAAGAAGAACCCACAGCCAGGCAAAACCCGACCAACCAGCCCCACGGGAAGCTGAAGGACCGAGGGAAGCCCAAGGAGAAACTGCACAAGGGTCAACCCAGAAACTGAAGCTACCGGAAACACAGAATGTGGACACGACAACACAGCAGGACACCGCAGCCGAACTCAGAGAAATGGCCCAACAACAGGAGGAAGCACAGGAAGAATGGAGAGCACTCCAGGAAATGGTACAGGACCAGGAAGCAGCGCAAAAGGAAGTACACCAAGTGAAGGAATGGAGAAAGTCCTCGAGGGAAAAAATACTGACAGCAACACAAGAAAAGCCAGAAAAATACATGCAGCACCTCAAAGGTGATAAAGCCATGCACAAGCTCTCTAATGGATACTGGAAGAAGGGAACGGAATACCTAAACGAGAAAGACGTGACAGTCCTGCTAAGATGCCGGGCGAACAAACTACCAGCAGGACCATACAAGAAGCAGCAAGGAGGGAGAAGGTCGCAAAAATGCAAATGCTGCGGGATGCCCAGACAAGTAAACGCGGGAGGATTCATACGCACAGCCCATGTGCTGGGAGGATGCACAGAGAGGGAGATAAGGAACATGGTAATAAGCAGGTCGGACGAGACCACCAAAATGATAGCGAAAGCAATTAGCAAAGGCAGGAAAGGAGGATGTGTAATAAGAACCCATGCGGGGAAAAAAGGGAAAGGAATGAACAACGGGAGACCAATAGAAGACTTCCTCCTCACAAGGGGGCAATGCAGACTGGACGGACGAAACACACCGGCACCAGCACACGGAAAGGACACCATACCACACTACGTGGACATAGTAATGCTAGAGGGAACTGAAAAGGGGAATGAGCAGCCTGGGTACACACACCAAAAGGCAATGACGGAAGCGGGCCACATACACCTGATAGAGGTAACATACACAGACGAAATGAGTTGGGAGGAAGCACTAAAGACGAAGTACACAAAATACACACCGCTAGTAAAACTACTAGAACTATATGGCTACAAGGTAACGCTACACGTGATGGTATTCGGCAATACGGGAACGATATACGAACACACGGAGAAAATACTGACCAAACATTTAGGATTCGACAGACAAGAAGCCCTACACCTGCTCAGGAAAATACATGACCTAGCGACAGGATTTGCAGTAAGCCTAAACAGACTATACAGAACTAAAGTAGACAAGGAACCAGACTAAGGGACAAAGAAGAAGGAGTCAAGGGGACTCACAAAGCCCCACACCCCGTCCAAGGGTGTCTCTTTTTTTTTTTTCTTTTCTTGTACCCGAAAGTCCCCTACACGAGGAGCCCGGGGGAATGCGCGCGGTTGACCGGACGGGTGAAGCGTATCAGTCGGTTGACGGCACGCTGCGTATGCACAGCGTGCGCGCGGGGGTTGGTGAAGGGCGCCTCCTATTTCGGGACCGCTCTTGCTATTGCGCCCATTGCTATGCGCAATGCACACACCCGGTGCCGGACTCCTCCCGGTGCTTGGAGAAATCTCATGTCGACTCTTGGAGGGAGGTGGAGTTGCGTGCGGCGTCGGGAGCGGAAGCGAGACAAGTGCGCATGATGGTGGAGCGGTATGCGACGGAGGTGAGTTTGGAGGTGCGGCGGGGAAGCGTTTTTGCGGTGCGGGTCGAAGGGGACGCCGCACATTCCTACTACTTGGTCAAGGCCTTGGCCTCAAGCATGCAAGTAGATTGTGAAATGCAAGAGGATGACTATGGTGTCACACACGGTCCTGGCTCCTGGGTGATCTCCGGTCGATACTTTGAATGGAAGGATGAGGGGGAACGGGACGCATACGTTTTGGACACCTCCAAGAAATGCCTCATTCCATGCGAGGCGGTGATAGCGACGGAGGTGCCCTTAATTCGGCAGGGTGCTGAATATTTCATATCGGATCGGACCCATCAGCGCCTGTTAGCGTTGGTATAGATATAAAAGTGATATAGACAAGATGTCCCCCTTATCGTTTGTATTATTGATATGTAGCAATAACCTCGGATTTGATTCCAACAATGTTTTGTATGTACCTTCATATGACATGAATTATTACACTCGCTTTCCCGAGTGCGCATATGCATTCTTGCACCTCTTTATCTCTTCGGGAGATCATAACCCACTCGGTTATTTCCATGTTGGAGAAATGTATATGATTCTTTGTAGAATTTGCATTATCATATTTGTATGGAATCCATATGCACATATAGCGATTTCATACATCCCCGACGCGGTTCACATTCGGAACATTCGGAGAACGTCCCGATACCTTTAGACTACCTCTAATGCTCACCCAAGTGCCCGAAATCTCAAAGTTGAAAAAATAGTCAATTTGGAAATTAACGTTCTCAATGAGAATAACAAAAACGAATCGGTTTTCATAAATTATTGTCTACTTCACATTTAACGCGCATACGAAAGATTCGGAGAGACGTTTCCACCTCGGGTGGGCACCCAACTGCCCGAAATCTCAGAGTTGAAAAAATAGTCAATTTGGAATATGATATTGTCATACGAAATATGAAAAAATAAGTCATTATATATTCTTAAACCCTCTTTAAAAAAATTATGCGCCTCTACATACTTAAGCTTACCAACTAATTTTGCAACCCATCAAATGGCAATCCCAGGCGGGCACCATACCTCAAGAGGCAGACCCCGTTCATCCAACCACCTAGCCATCCACTTGCGCCAGAAATGAGTGATTTGCTTCAAGAATAATTCTGCATCTTCGCAATAGCCTTTCATCGACCAATAATGGGCAGAGTAGGCAAGGGCATCCCTAGGATCTTGGCCAATATATACCGGGGTATTAAGCCAATCATCCTCCTCACGAGGATCGGGAAATATGCCACCATCCACGACGTACCGATGTACCAGCCACATTGCAAGCGCAAATTGTGGACACAAAAAAGGGTTGGAGTGGCGGACGTTTCCTGAAAAATCTCTATCCCCAACCTTGGATTGTTTCCATCCTCTAGATATGATCATCAACATCATACAGGTGCCACCGAGTTGTCCCTTGCCTGTGACAACAACCCCCCTTTCCATAAAAACGTGTTTAAAGTTTCAAGTTTCAACACACCTCATTATCATCTTAGTAGGTGGCGTGTCACGGTACTATCCTACAAGCATTTAGAGATTATGTGAGGGGGAGTAAGCTTACCAACGTGTTTTAAGTGCTTGGGTCGGATTAAGTCGCATAAAAAGATCCGGCGTCCCTCGTCACCTCGGCCGGCACTAGCTAAGAGAGTGAGTGTGAGGGAATATGCCATCGTCCCTTTCGGATCACCATCCTTCAGCATTGATTCGAATAGTTTGACCAAGTCCTCGACCTCCATATCCATTTCGGTCAGTTCATCTTGTGGGTCGGAGGTGGGATCACGCTCCTTGCCGTTCAGCTTGTCTATGGTGGACTGGTAAACCGCCTGATACGGTTCGTGATTTTTTAGCTTCGCTGGGAAGAGCGCTTTGACCTCGTCCGAACAACGGTCGCGTTGAGTCTTGTACAATTTTTGTAACCCGACATGTACTCCATTGAAAGTGTGTACCGTCTGCGGCCCTCCCCCAAGAGAATGTTAGGAACAAATGTTTCAATTTACTCATTCCCGTTAATATTCCACGTGAATCAACATGGCTACATTGCCCATTTAAAACACGATGCATGGTAATTGAAGGTCCTGAATGCTTATCGGAGGTCCTGAATGCTTATCGAAGGTCCTGAATGCTTATCGGGGGTCCTGCATGCTTATCGAAGGTCCTGAATTGTAATCGGAGGTCATGCATGTTTATCGAATGCCCTGAATTGCAATCCGATCAAAGCAATGCAAGATGGATTCAGCCAGGGTGACCGCCTCCAAACCTGGATCCCTCTGACCCCCACCAGGGTCCCTCCGGACCCCATTGGGCCCCTCCGAGCCCCCTCCGGGTCCCGGGACCATTAATGACATGCTGGAATTTTGCAAGGGAATATTCCTATATAAAAAAAAATCGCCTGCTGCAGGCAGGTTTTTTGGTGTACTTTTCCAGTTAGACGATTGGAAATGGTGGGACTGCTGGGACTCACGGGATCGGATGGGACGAATGGAACTGGTGGCACTTATGAAACTAATGGAATTGCGGGGACTGCTGGACCAGGTGGGTTTGAACGTCTAAAGCGGATTGTAGGATTATGCGGGTTTATCCAGACGGAATGGATTTGTGGGACTTACGGGGCTAGTGCCAGGACTGATGGGACTAGTGGGACAGTTAGTACTGGTACGTGCATATAAAATACTTTTACTCATTCTAGATGAAATCCAGCAGGCGGAATATTCCATGTGAATCAAGATGGCTATATTGCCCATTAAAAACATGTTGGAATTTTGCAAGGGAATATTCCAATATTAAAAAAAAAATCGCCTGCGGCAGCCAGGTTTCGGGTGTACTTTTCTAGTTAGACGATTGGAAATGGTGGGACCGCTGGGACTCACAGGTCGGATGGGACGAGTGGAACTAGTGGCACTTATGAAACTATTGGGATTGCTGGGATTGCTGGACCTGGTGAGTTTGAACGTCTAAAGAGAATTGTAGGATTATGCGGGTTTATTCAGACGGAATGGATTTGTGGGACTTACGGGGCTAGTGCCAGGACTGATGGGACTAGTGGGACTGCTTGAACTGGTACGTGCATATAAAATACTTTTACTTCTTCCAGATGAAATCCAGCAGGCGGAATGTTCCATGTGAATCAAGATGGCTATATTGCCCATTAAAAACATGATAGAATTTTGCAAGGGAATATTCCTATATTCAAAAAAAATCGCCTGCGGCAACCAGGTTTCTGGTGTACTTTTCCCGTTAGACGATTGGAAATGGTGGGACCGCTGGGACTCACAGGTCGGATGGGACGAATGGTACTGGTGGCACTGGTGAAACTAATGGAATTGCTGGGACTCCTGGACCAGGTGGGTCTGGACGTCTAAAACTGATTGTAGGATTAAGCGGGTTTATTCAGACGGAATGGATTTGTGGGACTTACGGGGCTAGTGCTAGGACTGATGGGACTAGTGGGACTGCTTGAACTGGAACGTGCATATAAAATACTTTTACTTCTTCCAGATGAAATCCAGCAGGCGGAATATTCCATGTGAACCAAGATGGCTATATTGCCCATTAATAACATGATAGAATTTTGCAAGGGAATATTCCTATATTCAAAAAAAATCGCCTGCGGCAGCCAGGTTTCGGGTGTTTTTTCCAGTTAGCCGATTGGAAATGGTGGGACTGATGGGACTCACAGGTCAGATGGGACGAATGGTACTGGTGGCACTGGTGAAACTAATGGAATTGCTGGGACTCCGGAACCTGGTGGGTCTGGACGTCTAAAACTGATTATATGATTACTCAGGTTTATTCAGACGGAATGGATTTGTGAAACTTACGGGGCTAGTGCCAGGATTGATGGGACTAGTGGGACCGCTTGAACTGGTACGTGCATATAAAATACTTTTACTTCTTCCAGATGAAATCCAGCAGGCGGAATATTCCATGTGAACCAAGATGGCTATATTGCCCATTAATAACATGATAGAATTTTGCAAGGGAATATTCCTATATTCAAAAAAAAATCGCCTGCGGCAGCCAGGTTTCGGGTGTACTTTTCCAGTTAGACGATTGGAAATGGTGGGACCGCTAGGACTCACAGGTCAGATGGGACGAATGGTACTGGTGGCACTGGTGAAACTAATGGAATTGCTGGGACTCCGGAACCTGGTGGGTCTGGACGTCTAAAACGGATTATATGATTACTCAGGTTTATTCATACGGAATGGACTTGTGAAACTTACGGGGCTAGTGCCAGGACTGATGGGACTAGTGGGACTGCTTGAACTGGTACGTGCATATAAAATACTTTGACTTCTTCCAGATTAAATCCAGCAGGCGGAATGTTCCATGTGAACCAAGATGGCTATATTGCCCATTGATAACATGATAGAATTTTGCAAGGGAATATTCCTATATTCAAAAAATTCGCCTGCGGCAGCCAGGTTTTTGGTGTACTTTTCCAGTTAGACGATTGGAAATGGTGGGACCGCTGGGACTCACCGGTCGGATGGGACGAGTGGAACTAGTGGCACTTATGAAACTATTCGAATAGTTGGGATTGCTGGACCTGGTGAGTTTGGAGGTCTAAAGAGAATTGTAGGATTATGCGGGTTTATTCAGACGGAATGGATTTGTGGGACTTACGGGGCTAGTGCCAGGACTGATGGGACTAGTGGGACAGCTTGAACTGGTACGTGCATATAAAATACTTTTACTTTTTCCAGATGAAATCCAGCAGGCGGAATGTTCCATGTGAATCAAGATGGCTATATTGCCCATTAATAACATGATAGAATTTTGCAAGGGAATATTCCGATATTTAAAGAAAATCGCCTGCGGCAGCTAGGTTTTTGGTGTACTTTTCCCGTTAGACGATTGGAAATGGTGGGACTGATGGGACTCACAGGTCGAATGGGACGAGTGGTACTGGTGGCACTGGTGAAACTAATGGAATTGCTGGGACTCCGGAACCTGGTGGGTCTGGACGTCTAAAACGGATTGTAGGATTATGCGGGTTTATTCAGACGGAATGGATTTGTGGGACTTACGGGGCTAGTGCCAGGACTGATGGGACTAGTGGGACAGCTTGAACTGGTACGTGCATACAAAATACTTTTACTTCTTCTAGATGAAATCCAGCAGGCGGAATATTCCATGTGAACCAAGATGGCTATATTGCCCATTAATAACATGATAGAATTTTGCAAGGGAATATTCCTATATTCAAAAAAAATCGCCTGCGGCAGCCAGGTTTCGGGTGTACTTTTCCAGTTAGACAATTGGAAATGGTGGGACCGCTGGGACTCACAGGTCGAATGGGACGAATGGTACTGGTGGCACTGGTGAAACTAATGGAATTGCTGGGACTCCGGAACCTGGTGGGTCTGGACGTCTAAAACGGATTATATGATTACTCCGGTTTATTCAGACGGAATGGATTTGTGGGACTTACGGGGCTAGTGCCAGGACTGATGGGACTAGTGGGACTGCTTGAACTGGTACGTGCATATAAAATACTTTTACTTCTTCCAGATGAAATCCAGCAGGCGGAATATTCCATGTGAATCAAGATGGCTATATTGCCCATGAATAACATGATAGAATTTTGCAAGGGAACATTCCTACATATAAAAAAAATCGCCTGCGGCAGCCAGGTTTCGGGTGCACTTTTCCAGTTAGACGATTGGAAATGGTGGGACCGCTAGGACTCACAGGTCGGATGGGACGAATGGTACTGGTGGCACTGGTGAAACTAATGGAATTGCGGGGACTGCTGGACCTAGTGGGTTTGAACGTCTAAAGCGGATTGTAGGATTATGCGGGACTAATGAGACGGAATGGATTTGTGGGACTGACGGGGCTGGTGCCAGGACTGGTGGGACTAGTGGGACTGCTTGAACTGGTACATGCATATAAAATACTTTTACTCATTCTAGATGAAATCCACCAGGCGGAATATTGCATGTGAACCAAGAAGTCGGACTAATTGGACTCACGGGTTGGATGGGTCGGATGGGACTAATGAGAGTGGTGGCACTGATTATACTAATGGGACAGGTGGGACCAACGGGACTGGTGGAATTGATGACCGAAAGAGGCTGATAGCCTTTGTGGGACGGATGGGACCAGCAGGTGTGACTGCTTGACCTGGTGGGTCTGAACGTCTAAGGGGATTGATGAATGAAATCAAGCCGGCTGCATATACCATATGCATCAAGTTGGCTAAATTGCACATTAGGAGAACGACAAAATTTTGATCCTCAACCCTGAAAGTAGGCCATAGCCTTACATCCACCTGATGGAATCCATCCATCCGAATCAACATGAAATGATGGAGACGTATCGACGTATTCAAATGCTCGTGCGAAATGCCGAACTGCACCTCTACCGGGATTAGATACCGCCCAAAGGCATACATACCATCACCAGAACTTAGGCGGCCCAAACCAACGTCGATAAACATTGGTGCCTTTTTGACACATTACTGAAGATAAGCAAGCGACCATAAAAGTAGTGGGATGGTTGTGGGTTTAGGTAGGCTTACCAATGCCTTTGCCTTCCTAGAATAATTGTAGAACGGCATGTTGTCTGAGCACCAAAGAAGAAAATTGGTGGCCTTAGCAAGTCCGGCCTTCGGATTGTCACTCCGGCTTTCCAAAAGGTCATCGCTGGCCACCTCCTCCAACGGCAATTTCGTGCCATCCGCAAATTCTCCACTGACGTTGTAGTTCAAGAAATGCTATGGAGATTCAACAACCAAACCCCCCAATAGGCTTACATCCAGGTAGAGGTAGGTGGATATAAATCCAAGACCTGAAACGTAGCGCTAAGATTTTACACGTAGGTCAGAATATACCCAAAAATACATAGATACTAGACCTTAAACGTAGGTCCCCGAAAATAATAGTAAACCCATAACCGTGAGCATAGGTCATAGACCATAATCGTAGGTCCTACACACTCAACGTAGGTCCTAAACCTAAAAGAGAGGTCCAACGCCTGACACGAGCCTTAGACACGTAGGTCCTAGACGGTGAAAGTCAGTTCCAGACCTTATACCGAGGTCCTGCACCTAAAACATACGTCCTAGACAACGGATATAAGCCCTAGACATTAAACGTAGGTCCTAGATACTACACGTCAGTCCAACCCATACTTTGCACTTGAGCATATAGGCAACAATATTTTACCTTGAACTTATTGCTGGTGGTTTGTGTTTGTTTCAACGAGTTTTCTCGTTTCGACTTTAATTGCTTTGAAACCACTTCATTCAAATCGACACTGCAAAGCACACATACTGAACGGCATGAGCTCGGCAAGCAAAAGCCAGCCCACCATCATCCCAATGCATGTGAGAAGCAAATCAAGACCAGGGCGGGGCCGTGACAAGATACCACAAACACATACATATTCCCAACCCAAATGCAAAGCAGCATGGAAAGATGATACGATGTGACCGATCGTCGCCAAACAATTGTTGGTCTCTGGGTTACGGAGTAAGCGGACCCTGCTGGCAAAGCACACATACGCACACGAACCGATAGGCCAACAATTAATGTGAGGATCTCCCTTCCGACATAAACGGTTTTGAATATGTCTCCAAGGACCTGACATGTTTAGTTACTATGCTACTATGAACCCATGCACCGCGTGTAGCAATGTGTGTTCAAGCACTCAATCCTAGTGCGCCTTTACAACGAATGTTATACTCCCATTCCAGATGTAACACCCCAACGCAATAAACAAGTTATTAAAAGGGTTGCGCTCCCAATAGTCCCAATAGTCCAGATACTAGGTCTTTTGACCCAAGGTGGGTCCAAGGGCTTGGTGGTAGGTCCATGGACTCAGGGTGGGTCCAAAAGTCCATCCTTCCGGGAATGCTCGGTAACTGCAACGCAATGGTGCTTCAGTGCACTCACAAAGACCACCTAACTAGAGCATTTAAAGACGGGGGGATAGGTGGTAGGTCCATGGACCTAGGGTGGGTACAAGGGCTTGGTGGTAGGTCCATGGACTCAGGGTGGGTCCAAAAGTCGATGCTTCCGGCAATGCTCAGTAATTGCAACGCAATGGTGCTTCAGTGCACTCACAAAGACCACCTAACTAGAGCATTTAAAGACGGGGGGGTAGGTGGTAGGTCCATGGACCCAGGGTGGGTACAAGGGCTTGGTGTTAGGTCCATGGACCCAGGGTGGGTCCAAAAGTCGATGCTTCCGGCAATGCTCAGTAATTGCAACGCAATGGTGCTTCAGTGCACTCACAAGACCACCTTACTACAGCATTTAAAGACGGGGTGGTAGGTGGTGGGTCCATGGACCCAGGGTGGGTACAAGGGCTTGGTGGTAGGTCCATGGACCCAGGGTGGGTCCCAGGGCTTGGTGGTAGGTCCATGGACCCAGGGTGGGTACCATAGTCGATCCTTCCTGTAAGCTCATTAGTTGCAAGGCCTCACAAAAAAGGTTACACTCGTTCCTAATCAAATAAAATAGACAAACAAGGGTATTTTCTTGTGCGCACATATCAATCCCGCGCGGCTTGCGTCGCTTTGATCCGGAATTAGAAACCCTTTTCCTTTTGGTTGGTGTATCCGCATCAACCTCTTCTTGTTCTTCATCCTCCAGCTCTCCTTCCCCCTCCTCTACACCTTCTTCCTCATTTTCATCAAACTCTTCCTCCTCATCCACCTCTTCACCCTCCTCATCCTCCTCTCCAGTGCCTGAGTCCTTGTCCGGAACGCTGAAACCAGGTAACGATTATTAACGTTTTACAGCCCCTTTAAAAGAAACAAAGTCGGCAACTAATTGGGAAATACAAAGTCGGAAAGCTACCTGGCCTCCAAGTCTTCCTGCTCCTCTTCATGACTCCTCAACTCGCATGCCAAACAAAAATAATCCTCTTGCGCTTTCAAAGCCACTCCCTTTGAAAACCCAGGGTTACCACAAGTAGCGTGCATTGCTTGATCACAGCCGTCGCAAAAGTAGATCTGATTATTTGCACGTTCTTTCTTCCCACATACATTGCAAGCGCACGCGGGATCTTCCATGTCCTTAACCGTCCAGATACGCGGACCGTCCCCTCCAAACAAGGTGCTCAACGTCATAATTGTACCACAAAACAGTTGGTGTTTTCTAGTTTCTAGCTTTTTGGTTTACCAATTCACGCTTAATATATCCGCATCCAACACAATTTATACTCAAAATGTGTAAAACCTAGATAAAACCTAGATAGACAACGGTCGCAAACAAACAAGTCTTACTTTACTTATCGTAGATAACAAGGTTCAAGTACCGCACAGTAGGTGGGGTACTACGGTCTACTGTACTATCATTGTGCCATGATGTGACACACCGTCCCACATGACGTCTTCAGAGTGTCTTTGAATTTCTTGGAGTTGTCTTTGATTCTGATATGACACCACTGTTAAAGGTGTCATGCTGTCTTCGCCCTGTCTTCGAAGGCCTATATATATATATATATTTCCCCTGTTCTATGAGGTTATAGCCCACGCACCTTCAGTGTTGGCTTGGTTTTTGTTCTCTGGTTCGCTTCGCGCCCTGCGACTCTACCCGACATCTATCCGACATCTTCCGACATCCCGACATCAGCGCCGGACCGCCTTACAAACAACGCCGGCCGACACGACATTAAGCCGCCTCTTATTTTTCCGACATCTTCCACCGTTTTTGCCGCACACCCGGTGTGCTCCAATTTACCGCTGGACAAACGGTATTCGTTTATCCCCGCAATGCGGGCCTCTACCCGTGCGACGTGAAGGGCTTGGTTCAGCTCTGCGTGCTGCCCGCACGCGGCAACCCGCCACCCCGTCGCATTCGCCCTCAGAATCGCAGGGTACCCCTGTTTCATCCCGTGGACGCCGTAGAATTGTGGGGACATCTTCATTACGTTCTAAGCCGACATCTACGGTCCGAACGCCCCTACGGCTTTCGACTACTTCAACGACCCCGACGTGTTGGGGACCACGCCCGTGGAGGAGGGCCGCGAGGAGGAGTACGTCGACCAGCTGGCCTACGCATTTCAGTATGGCAGCGATCTCCTGTCCTTCCTCAAGTCCACTGGCCTCAGGATGCCCACTGGGTATACTCTGGACACCGCTACTGCCGACGTTGACTTCAGCGCCCTGCTTTCTGGATTAGCTCACGTGCTGTATCCCGTGTCCTACCACGAAGCAGCGAAGCTTCTCGACCTGGAGCACGACCACGAGTTTTACCACGTCACCATCAACGAGATCCTCTTCAGCATTCTCCCACATCCGCTTCGTGGGAACGCTCTTAGCGTTTATCACGAATGTGCCCGCCACCACCCCGCCGACGGGCGCTACGCGCTGCAGCGGCTACGTTACGAGGTCGAGGGCGTACCCGACTCCGACGGTATGCGTTTCTGGACCCAGCTGCGGGCGGTTGTCGGTTGTGCTCACCGAGATCGAGGACCCCGCCCCACAGCTTGCCCTGATTCGACGCCTTGGTGACCGTCACCAGAAGCTCAAGCCCAACTACAACGACTCTGACCGCGTTGCGGACCTCTGACACGTTTTGTCCGAGTCCGCCAAGAAATCGCCGTACGTAGCCCCCCTTTATGAGTTGCGGGCGGGTGCCACTTTCACCTTTGCCCGCCTTGCACTTCGCATTCGCCTCGCGTTTCGGGACGAGAGCCCCCTCGCCACACTCAGGGAAGATATCTTACCCCAATTGGCCGGCCCCGGGCCGAACCGAGTCGCCAAAATGAGGCCCGGGCCGAAGAGGGGCCGAAAGAGAAATTGCTTTGGGGCCGAACCAATTTGGCGCAAACTTCTTAAATTTTGATGAAAATTTTACGATTTTTGCATTTTCCCATACTTAAGATTAAAATTTCCGGGCATTTTGTAGTTTGGACCGGGCGGGCCGAAGGCGGGCCGAAAGAAAATTTGATTTGGGGCCGTACCAGCTCAACGGAAGATATCTTCCCTGGCCACACTCTCTCCCTCTTCCGCCCCTCCCGCCACTTCCGACATCCCGCCCGAGGGTTCCGGCTACCGCCCCAAGGGTGGCGGCCAGAAGCCCCCTCAGCACCCTCATCGCCCCGTTGCCATGGCTCTCCGGGCCCAGAAGCAATCCTTGGCGCCCTTGGAGGGCAAGTGGGTCGCCGACTCACCCGCCTCGCTTTACCGCAAGTGGTCGGGTACCGGGTTCCCCTGCACCGTGTGCTTCCGGCTCTGGAACGTCACGGACGCTCATCCCGACACGCGTGGTGCGTGTCCCTGGGTGTGCGTCGAAGCTTTCGCCAACAACAAGCATTTGGAGATGTCCAAGCCGGCCGCTCCCCGCCCATCCCTCGACGCGTCCGTTGCGGTGATGTCATTGCCGCCGCCCGCAGTGGACACGCCTGCCCCACCTGTTGAGGGCCAAACGGCTGCGGCGTTCCACTCCGTGCGGCTTACTGAGCTCACACCTGGTGGTGGCAACGCGATCGACCCCGTCGGCACCAGCGCTCTGGTGGTGCCTGCGGAGGATGCGGACACCTCCCCGCCGCCTGATGAACCTGAGGAACCTGCCTGCTTCGGAGCCGCATTTCACGATGAGGACGACACCTGGCCGGCCCTCCGCTCTTCACCGATTTGGTTGCCCAACTCCGCTGTCACCGGCGATGTGAATGGCAACTTCCCAAAACCCTGAGTTAAACATCGGGCTAGAGATGTAAGATGCAACTAGCGCCACAGCATGGATTTGCTTCTAGCTAGGTTGAGAAAGGCCTCTTTGAGTTGACTCTTAACATTTCTTTTAGCCGCCTGTCCGGGTGTACCGGCTGGCCCTGCAGTGCACCTCCCGCCTTCGGGGTGAGGTGGTGTCACGGGGATGCCAACTTTCCCCCCATAGGGGGGAGCAGTGGTGCACCCTTCTGTCACCCCTCGCCTGGCTGTCACTTGCAGTGCTGTCCGCGTCACTGTGTCACAGGCTCCCGAACCCTAAAGCCTGCTTAACATTTGTTATTATCCGACTTTAGACTCTACCAACCTGACACGCCTGCCTTTTCCGTTTCACAGTGACAGTGCATATATATATCCCCTGTTCTATGATTCTCCTGGACTTGAATAGCGAATCGTATTATAATATATAATTATATAAATTAAAAAACAAATTTATATTAAAAAAGAAAATCAATACATCAATATAAATACCACATTCTTGTGTAGAGAAGCCTAAGAAATAATTTTGTATATAAATAATATCCCATTTTTATAGATTTTGTCGGAATCGTACTATAGTAATAGTGTATATAAAACCTCCAAGCGAGGTTTCCATAGTGTATATGATAATATATCATCGAGATGTCTACTGTGCAGTTATTATATATATTATTATACAACATATATTATTAATGGTGTAACTCGTCATTAATGTCACGGAGGCATCGACAAGGGGACAAGACTAGGTCTCAATCGGGGGCATTTAACCCACCAAAGTCGTTACCGTAGAGGTCCGAGGCGTGACCCTTTAATGATCGGGATGGGTCCGGATCGTTACTAGCAATAACCCGTAATATTTATGACACATCGGGTTTGGACCAATGAAAACGTGCCACACAGGCAGCAATTCTGAGCTATATTTGTGCGGTTTTGTGATGAAATGCTGATGTGGAAGTGAGGCGGCCACGTGTTCAGAACTGGATTGGTCAAGTGCATTGACGTGTTCCCAATGTTCGGAAGATTCCATTGAATAATGGTGTTGATCAGCACCAATATTCAGAATATTGGGGCCATACAGCCCCAATATTCAAATGGAATCTTCCGAACTTCCGAACTTGGGAAAATGCCAATGCCCTGTGACCCAGCCCTGAACACGTGGCATTGACGACTTTGACCCGAAATTAGGTCAAAGTCGACAACGCCTGCGAAATGCTGTGTTGTGCTCTGCCTAAAAATGTTCGTATGCGTGTCAGACAAATGCATTATGCAAACAGAACATACACGGCAAAGGCATGGCCGGGATCTCCGCGGTGCGCGGTGATGATGGGCGAGAAAAACCCAAAGCCCCCGGATCCCACACAAGACGTCGGAACGAAAACATACAAGATGAAAACAAACGAATGCGATACACACACGTAAGCGAGTGCATACAAAATGCGGCACACCAGTTGAGCAACAAACACATTGGGCGCGTGTGTCACAAGGGGGCATACGCGGATGGCACATGGGGCATATGGCGGGGGGGATCGGGGAATTTGCTGGAATTGGCACTACTGCCTATTCTGAGAAGGGTGGGTATACACACCGTAAGAGCCCCTTACGGTGGCTATACCAACCGTAACCTTATCGGTTATCCCGGCACCGGAACATGCCCATCGGTCATGTTCATGGTATCAAACCGACACTAGACACCCCCAAGAACCATCCGCGAAGGATACTATCGGCTATAGTCGGGGTTATTAACCTGAAAACACAAACCCAAACCGGGAAACCAATTATCACATATAAATCAGGTCATATAGCGCAATAAACGGCCACACTACCCTCACTTCGCGTGACATTTTGAGGGTCAAGATGACCTCGAATGAAAATTTTGACAAGACACTGCAGAAAGATCAGCTCGAGAACTTGACAACATGGGTCTCCAAAATTTCAAAAGGCCTCCGAGGAAGGCCATATATCTACCAATAACAAAAGTTTTTGTACAACCCACCGTACGGGAATTTCTGAAAAGTGTTTTTACCCCCTGAGTTCATCGTCCTGCCGAAGAGTCATAACGAGTCCGATTCATTCAAACTAAGTTTCTAAGACTTAATTCAACTCATAAACCCTCCGGGAATCCATAGGTTCGGCACCCAAAACCAACATACGGCGGAGATATGAGCCATTCAAAAAAGCTCTTACGGTGGGTATACCCACCGTAAGATTCTCAGAATTGACACTACGACTAGTTCGTACAGTCTAGTGTCATTCCCGTATGTCATCTTCGGTGGTCAGCCTGTGTCACTCATCTCGGGTATATATCGTTCTTATATCCGAGTTTAGTGATCCGTTGTTTCACCGTCGGCAGCGGGTCCCCACTGCCTGAGTTGCTGTTTCCAGCAGGTTATGGTCCCTCTCACGTTCGCGTGAACTGAATTTTAGCGTAGAATTTTACTTTCTTTCCGCCCTATCCTTCGGTTGAGCGTCTCCACGCCTTGTGGGACGCTTTAGAGCTAATTCTACAGATTTTCTGGAAACGACTGCTTTCGGCTTTGGGAGGTTTCGACGGGGTGGACTCCTACGATTTTTGTTACGTTATTTCATTTCAGGATCTCATTTTCTTTGATCGATTCGCTGCAGATTTCTTCGAGTGAGGAGCTTACGGCTCTTTTGTCATCTACTGTATTGACTCTGGTTTTGAGAGAGTTCTTACTCTCAAGCGATCTCAGCTTATTTCGTTGTGCTCGTCTTTGCACACAGTTGTTTCGCATTTCCGTTCGCCGCAGATTTCTCCGCAGATTTCTACCGCGGATCCGCCGATTATTTTGGAGATTATTGTTGCAGAGAGCACACTGTTTGGTGGTGTTATTTCCGATGATTTTGCGGGTCCCACTATTTCTTTGTGTGAGACAGGTGTTGGGGATTCGCCGGTAATTTTGGCGCAACAATCAGTTAGGGCACGATTGAGCACTCTTTGATGGCTGCTATGAATACGGTAGAATTCTAGATCTGTAGTTAGCCTTCATGTGTTATTAGAGAAGTAGTGGTAACATATCGATATATCGATATATCGGTATATCGAATTTGGTACTTATTTATTGATACGTTTTCATAACTATTGTTATCGATCGATACCCAAACTTACCTATCGATATTGATCGATACCTATTTACACCTATTGTTATCGATTGATATGAACTTCTGCCTATCGAAAAACTAACAATGAGGCCTAAAACTTTCGATACCACTCCTTGGAAAAGATAGAGACTGTGTGCTCCTGGTTCGTGGACGAACACGCAGTCGTAGCTGGAGTACCCTTGCTAGAGCGTAGGTCGTCGTCTGAGACTAGTATATATCTCAAATGGCAGCAACAAACTCGAAAAATCTTTTCGTTTAAGCTTTCGGAGTACGCCAGCACTCCTTCGCCAGGTTGCTTTTCTGAGACAATAAGACTACTGAAAGTCTTTTAAGTTCTTTTAAGGGTCGTCGGTTTATCTTTTCCAGTTCTGTGTACACGCTGTCGGAGTCTCATAGGGCAAGACGCGTCTCGAGCGTCGAGCGGCTAACTCGGTATTGTCCGTATTCGTCCAGCAGAGATAGGGCCATGTATGCGCCGTCTTTCTGCGTCTATAGGTTGTTCTTATTCGTTGTTGCTCCGTCAGAATAGATACGGTAGCTCGGTAGGTCCGAGCGTATCCACAGGTATGTTTTAGGGTTTAATACGTCATATAGTATCGCGTGCACTTAGTTACCGATAGTTATAGTTTCGTTTGTGCTTTCGTTTTTGCATATTGTTTTGACTAACTGCGTCACGTGGTGTGTGGTGGGTTTGTTGATGTTGCTCCGTCCGCAGGTCAAGTAAAGCCTGTTATGATATTTCTCATTCTTGCTCGCTGCAATATGTCACAGGTTTGTAGTGCATGTTTTTTATATGTATATGTATTATTTTGTGTGTGCTTAGCGCGCTCATCCTTGGCATGCACGGAACTTTGACTTGGAGTGAACGGGAAGATTCCCGGTAGCACTTCATTTTTGTCGCATGATCTATTATTTTTGTCGCACCATGCGACACAACAATTATATTCTGGAGCGACAAAAGTGAGTACGGGACTCATTATTGTCGCAGTGCGACAAACCGTGAGTAGGGGGCTCATTATTGTCGCAGCGACAAAAAGGAGACTGATATTTACGGACAGAATATTTACGGAAATTATACAGAAGATTATGGACTATAAACATAATATTACAGTTTACGGAAAAAACATATGCAAGCTAACTAACAATTGGTAGGAGAATGTGCTCACGTTAGCAAAGCATGCTCGATTGTCTAGTCTATATTCATTACATAACTATGCTTATACATCTTTACAATAAATGTGCAGTGCATACTATTTCGAATGTGAAGTCAGGTATGAACAAAACAAATCCTGTAGACGATTGACTTCTAAAATCTAAAAGATAAGCAGGTTGCTGGGCACCGCAACATGCATTTCGCCAGCGATAAAAGTAAAACTGAAATACCTGCACACAGCGAACGCTAAAACGTCAGAACGAAGTGATAAGATGTTGCAAACATCATGAAAACACGCAGGCATACAAACATTCGAAGACAATAAGCAAAATAGCTCAAACTACACTCTTCACAAATTACACACAGCAACATGCGTATCGCCAACGAGCATGAAATAGTTGAAATACCTGCACACGGTAAACGCAAACATGTCAGAAATAAGATGAACGACAAACCAACCGCAGACGCAACGAGAAACAGCACACCCGCGAAACAGGCATTCAGGAATGCGAAACAGGCATTCAGGAATGCGGCGAAACAGGAAAAAGTGACCGGATATCCTGCAAAATTACAGAGAGCAAAGTCAGTGAGGGTGGTGGGACTCGAACCCACGCTGCACAATCTGTGCAGATATCGCCCTCGAAAAAAAACACCATATGAGAAACACGCGGAACGAACACAAAACAGGCGCTTGAAAACAAATAGCAAATTCCTGAAGAATATCAGTCAGTGAGGGCTTGTAACAACAACAAATCCGTCGGGCAGCAGTACAGCCCGTCAGTCAGCCTCGCTACAAGAATGCCCTCTACGAAGACAATCAAGGGGCGCCAGCAACCGAATGTTGCTGGCGGCATCGGACATAGCGCAACAACGAACGTGACTTCTAAAACAAGGAAACGCTACTCAGCAAGGATGATGGGATTTAACCGGGAAATAGTTAGTATGCGCGATACATGCAGCAGAACAAAAATGCGGGACACAGCAGGCAACGGTGTCAGGTGCGCCGCAAAATGAAAGCTTATAGAATTAACGTGTGAGTGAATATTTGATATATGAAATCAGCCAGCCGCGGCCCGCGTGGGTCCATGTCTGGATGAAGATAGCGGATGAAAATTCAGAATGAAAGTTGATGACAGTGTTTCGGGTCAACTGTGACACGAGGTAGTTGTCAGGCACTGCCTATCTTGACAATGCGCACGTTGGCGAACTTGTTCGCCGACGTGTCATTGTCAAGATAGGCAGTGCCTGACAACTAACTTGTCTTGCGTTGATCCCCTACTAACCCAAAGATCGAAGGTGACCAAGGTGTCCACGAGCGCCGCTTGACAATGTTGAGCAGCGCTTGACAATGTTTGTGAGAGACGTTGCCCTTTATCGTCGTCCATTTAGTCAAATTAATTTTGAACTCTACCGTCGATCCCCAGCCTGTTTTCCGCTTCTCGACTGCACTAAATCTGCGGCAGGTATAAATCGTTTGTGCAAGATCTACCTACAATATAATCAAGTATTTCACGTTTCCCCATCCAAGGTACAGTTTTCCCACCACTTAAGATTATTTCACTATACAGTCCTCCCAACACTGTATTTATACTTACATTATTTCCATTATTCCCACCACTTAGATTATTTCACTACACAGTCCTCCCACCACTGTATTTATACTCACAATATTTCCATTTTTTACCCACCACTCATTTCATATGTAACTTTCAAATTTGAAGTTTGAAGGTGATGACTGATACATAACCGATAGAGCGTGATGACCGATTTGAAAGAGCTGGCGTTCAAAGTTAGCAAATTCTTTTGAATTCGAACACTCTTCCACCTCACCTGACAGCTTCTACCATGGCCAACGCTTCCGACCGCTCCCTTACGTGTCTTTCCGACGATGCTCGAGTCATCAATCGATTCCAGAATCACAATGAGAACGGCAAGCGTGTCCGTGATGACACCCCGACTGATACCACAATGGCAACGGAAGACACGCGTGTCACTGACGCAGTTTCCAAGGAAGTTCTCGACTCTCTGAAGCGCTCTCGACAAACCGGAGCTGACCTGCTCGGCAGTGAAGGAGAGAAGAACAGCCTCAAGAACTCCGACACTGCTGTGAAGCACTTTCAGCACTTTCTGAAAGTACACCTTGATATCACTACCAACTTTTGGGACTTCCCGCTTATTCAAGATGATCCTGATTTGCCTACGCTTCCTAATCTACTCCTCGCGTACTTCGATCCCGAGATCCTTCACCCGAACCATCCTGGGGAGCCCCGCTTCACGCATGTGTGGATCTTACAACGCGCTCATGGGAACAAGAAGAAAGGCGATCTTATGGAACGCGCCACTATCGAGAACTACTTTTCCGCATTGCAACGCAAATACAATAAGGAGATTGAAAAGAAGACCTGTGCTGGAATGAATGGCGACACCATTCCCTACGCGAACTTCCATTCCGATCATGCCTTCCGACTTGTCAATGTCATGAAGAACAAGTTGGAAGAGCAAATGCCCAACAATCCTGTCCATTACCCCGTGCCCGACTACGATGATGCGCAGCGCATTCTAAATGCACCTATCCTAAAGGGAGATTCTGTCTTGGCGACGACATTGCGTCGCTCACTTACAACCGGATGCACCGTATGGCCACGCGGAGGTGCCGAATACCGTGATTTGGATTTGGACATGTTCAAATTAATTGATCGTGGTATGCCTTGGATGCCGGGCATTTTTCCTCGCTCTAAAATATGACCACTCAACAAGGACCTACGTCGACTTCCTCGACTCACCCATCCAAGACAGAGTAATGATAAATTTCATGCGCAACATTTCTATCTCTGCCAAAACTAAGATTGTCTATACCAACCACTGTGTTCGTGCCTGGATGATCACCGAGGCTCTTGCCAGCGGTGCGGAGGAGCACGTCGTGAAGGAACGCTCCAGGCATGTTTCCAATTGCGCAGTGAAAACCTACAAGAAAATCAGCTCTCTCGAGTCGCGCGCTCTATCTGACGTGATATCTAATCGCGCTGGGGGCGGTCAGCAGACCCTTCATGACGCTCGTCAAAACATTGCTCACTCCGCGCTTGCCCCCCCGCAACCGCAAGCGCAAAACCCTATTCCCATGCCCGCATGTGACTCCAGTGCTTTCTTTCAGGCGATGCCACCTTCAGCCTTCAACAATTGTGTCTTCAATTTTAATTCTGGCGACAATTTTTACAACAACACCTACAACTACTACACCCCCAACCCCATCACCGGCCTCTCTCAAGCCGACCTTGAGGTTGCCGCGTCCACCCCCGTGGACCCCGCTGATTTCTTCGGATGCCCAGCAGAAGATTCTTTCCGAGAAGATGATTTCGGACTCTTGCTGAGTCTCTCCAGTTGTTTTCTCTAGATAATTTATAGCCCGTAGCACAGGCTGTTGTAGGGCTTAGCAGTGTGTGCTGCGCCGAAAAACATTGATTCTGCTAACTCAACTGTACAATTTCTTAATATAATGCTCGTATTCACTGTCACAACCTGATATGATTTGTGATAAGCCTATCGCTGTCCTCCCGATTGTGAATTGCCTTGCCTTATCGTGAATCGCCTGTTTATATCCTGCCTTATCGTTATCGCCTGTTTATATCCTGATTCCCCTGTCTTCGTTGCCGATCTTATTTCGTATCTGATGTTACATAATATCACGTCATCATATTTTATTACGTAAAATCATGTCATCATCGAAATTCGATGCGCGCGCGTATCGTGCCATCCATTATTCAATGATCCCCACCTGTGTTATAAAGGTTTTGCTAATTTTCGGTGTTCATCATCATACGCCCGCGTGGGCGAGTGGATTAAGCGGGGGCGGTGGGGTGCGGGTTGGTGTGTGTGCGGCAGGTACCTGGATCGAAGCCACAAGTGGAGCGCGATGGAGCAGTGGTGGCGAAGCGGTACAGGCGCCTCGGTGGCGCCCCCCGGAGAGCCGGGGGGGGTCGCCGGGGCGCAGGCGAGGCAGGGGAGCTGAACTGGGACACGTCATTAGCATTTATGCTCCCCAGGATATTTTTCATATAATTATTACTGAATATTATTCATATATATGTTTTAAAATATTTCTGAATATTTCTGAATATTTTTATATTTTTATATTTTACTTTTTCATGTATAAATTTAAATAAGCGGCGTCTTGACAAGAACCCTTGTCCGCAGACGTGTCATCCGACGTGGGCCAACCAGAGTACTCCATTTTTAGCAACGCAAGACAATGTAATGTTCGTCGCAAACCCATGCCATGTCAGCATGTCTGCCAGGTGAATTTTTTTTGTCGTGTCGCAAACCCATGCCATGTCAGCATGTTGCGAAAGTCTGGAACTGTCGCATCGCATTTGTCGCGAGGGAGCCACACTTAAGGGCTTTTTGTGGTGCAGTTTTTTAATTTACCAATATATAAATCGAAACTGATCGCGTCGCTGATTGGCTTATCCATCGTCTGCAAACCATCTCGTTTTTGTCGTGTGATCCCTTTCCCTTGTCGTCCCATATTCATGGTGCCTATCTCAGGCGCTCGCACTTCTTATTGGCGGTTATGGGCGATCAGTCCAAAACATCTCATGTAAAACACCCTGAAATCTGTAGCACGTGCGCCTTCTATAATTATACAAAAAAAACGTGCTCCTTGTACGTGCACAGTCAGCTTATGGTATTTCGCGTGTGACCCATATTCATGGAGTTTATCTAATCTCATGGCTCCTCCGATTGGCGATCAGTCGGAAATCTCTTTTATACGCCATCTGAAATCTGTCGCGCTGATAACTTCTGCATGAATATCCATAATTCGATACTACGCCCAGGAATATTCTATGCGTCTCTGATTGGCGGCAATGCTCCACCGATTTGTATAACTCTCCTGCTTGCCATCTTAAGGTGACCGGTGTGGACTGCAATATAATTATATATGGGCGGTTACTCCCGATCAGACAGGGAAATCACACTGTTTCCGTAAAAAAGGGCCCCAAAGGTGGACAGTTCTGGTAGTATCGTGTGCGTCGATGTCACTTTTTCCAGGAAAACCTGTTTCGCTCCTATAAGGGAAACGCAGGGCCTTGCAGCTTTTTTTTGAAAAAGCTGCGAACCGTCGGTGTATAATGTTGAGTATAATCGGATCTGTTTGCGACACGACAAAAAAAATACACCTCGCGACACAAAAAAGGCGCTTCCAAGATTCCCGCGAGTCCTTTGCACTCGAAATAGTTGGTTCAAATCCAACTCACTCCACCTCTCCTTTTCAGTTTCCTTCGTTAATTTCGTTTGTCACTTATATTCTCTTCATCTTTACTGAACGTTACTTGGTTGGTTTTGTTTTTCAGATCGCTGAAAATATTCGAGTGGTGAAATCAATTTTTCCACCATCATCTCGCGTTCACATTCGCGCTTCTTTGAGGTTCCTAGGTTGCTAGTTATGTTTTGCACAAGGGAATCTTTAATGCGTTTTCCGCTTTTTACTAAGTGTTGGTTCTTTGCTTTACTTTTCAGATCGGCCGTTAATTGGAGAAACCCTAAATGGAGAAAATCGACCGCCTCGAGTACTTCATGAGCTTCAAGCTTCCCTTCGAGCGTGCTAGGTTGATAGATTGTTTACAATCGTAGTGTTGGAACTAGAAATCGTACGAATAGAACGTTATTTTGCGTATTGGTAGAATAGAGATGAGTAGTCCCAATTGTATCCCATCGTGCCTAGCTAGCTACACTATCGTATTAATATGATTGTATTAAACATGCTCGAGTGTTCCATGCGTATGCGTGATGTGCTAGCCTTCGCATAGCATACGCATTGTGAACACACTTTATGTAAGTAGCACAAATTTTCGCAATCCTCTTGTGATAATGTGCATATAGATAGGCCTCGTACACGCGCACCAGAGCTGTACCCACCATTGCGTGCATGTGTACCCTTTTCGAGTACACATGCACCTATAGCGTACTAATGCATACGTACGTACATATTGGGTACATATGTACGGGAGGCTCGTACACGCTTGGTACATGTGTACTAATAATGCACCGATATACACGTGCATATGGGGTACGTATGCACCAGTCATGTTAGTATCAATAATATATCTCCGTCGTTACTTGGCCAAATAGGTTCAAATTTGGCGCAAATTGGACCTTGAGGAACCCTCTAGGACGTATTTATCTCGGTTTAATGGGACCGAATCATGTCTAGCCACCTTGTCTTCGTGTATGCGAGGTAGTACGACATCGTGCTCCACATCGCACCTACGGGGGGTCTAAAAACGATTTTGGGTTAGGGTTCATTACCGGAATATCCAAGTACACTAGATATCAGAAAGTCCCGTACTCGTGTGGATAAACTGTATAAGATAAATAAACCCTAAGCTAGATATACCCGGAACGGTCTCGGACGGTCTCGGAGTCTAGCCTACCTGTGACACAGCGTGTGTCACAGTACGAACCTACAGATCAGTCAGCAGTCCAGTGTTGGTCCTAGGGATCTGTCATAGGGGCCTGACCGGGACTCCCAGTCAGGGCTGCCTATACAGATTTCAGCACACCACCCCAGCACTGTGGGTGGTGACTGGCTAGGAGAGTCAGAAAATGTAAAGCCGTAAGTGTTAGGGCAGGAGCCAGGGTGACAAGGCCTAACTGCTAATCTAACTGTGCAATTCTGATACACAAATTAGAACCCTCTAGCTAGCACAAGAGCAGAAACATACAGGCAATTAAGGTCCTGCTAAACTACTGAAAGGCTCTGTGTCAGCAAGTCAAATTGAAGATTTCAAAGGTGTCAAAGTAAAACCATAAACCAGATCGAAGAAGTCTTTGAGGTCACAGGAGTTCTGCACACCACCATGTTGGTGTGCCTCCAGAGTGAGCAAGAAGTCAATCGACAGTACCAAAGTAGTCAGCGGTGGCCTCACGGAAGTCCATCCCATAATAGGAAGTAAAGAAACCAGCTCCATAATAGTGCTCCACATCAAGAGGACCGCTCTCATGTAATGCCATACCGTAATAAAATGCCATGCCGAAGCCCAAATCCGCTTGAGCCAAATCCTGAAATGCTAGCAGGCTCAGAGTGTCAGGAGGCTCGGGCGGCTGAAGCGGTGGCACATCGTGAGCCAACAAGAAACTTTGAGCCGGGATCACAGAATCAACAAAATCATTCGTAGAGTAAAATAACGGAGCCTCCCAATCGAGATCACTACCAGGCGAAGGCATCTCCGTAGCCGATGCAGAAGCTGACACAGCAGAAGCCGTGGAAGCCGAGACAGCTACACCTGCAAAAGAAATGCAGAAGAGGGAAAGCACCGCGAGAGCTCCGATCGCCGGCGTGCCAAAGCCGAAAGGCGGCACACCGCACCCGATAGCCTTGGCCGGAGCCCGCGGTTTCACCGCGAAAGTACCGTCGGCGAAATCCTCGTAGTCGTCCGTGTCATAGCCTGTCAAGTCAGTCGGGTGGACGGCGGCGTGATTAACCGTCTGCACGAAGCCTCCGAACTCACCGCATGTCGCCTCCGTGGTGGTTACCCGCGCCGATTGAGTTGGCGCGGGCTCCACATCCTCCACCTGCGAAACAGGCATAGCAGGGGCCGGCACGACGGACGCCGATGCCGCCGCACCACCTGCCGGAACCTGCCCCTCCGGTGTGATCCCTACCGCAGCGCCAGGGCCACACACCAGAGCCGATGCATGCCCCTCCGCTCCGCTCCCAGGAATGAAGGATGCGTGGGTAAAATGTACCTTCTCTTGGGCGGCCTGAACCTCAGAGGTGAGGGCATCAAGCCGCCGCAAGATGTCCTCGTCGTCGGTCCCGCCAGAAGGCGGAGGCGGCACGGAGAAACCGTAGGCCGCCACGTCGATCCCACCGACGCCGTCCGTGGAGAGCACCGCGGGCGGACCATACGCCAACGCCGCATGCGAGAAGGCCTCCGGTCCAATGTCTGCCGCGTCCTGGAAGACCTGCACGAGCGCCAATGCGTGCAGGCCCTCCGCGTCCTCCTGCTCAATGGGAATGCAGAAAGCCGCAGCCGTGGCCGGCGAGTGTTGGCGACCGCCAAGCGGGCAGTCGCGGTACGGGTGATACACCTCACCTTTACCGGCCTTGCGGCAGCGGTGGCACAGCGGCTTCGCCTTCATGCTGTCGCGGTCAAAGCCGACCGCGGGGGGATTGCCTGCACCCACGCGAAACCCTCTCGGATGCTGCTTCCCCCGATGCTGCGGCTGCGGCTGCTGCTCCCCGCCCGCACGACCACCTCGCACCAAGGCCTTCAAGGCCGCAATCTCCTCGAGGAGTACCGCGTACTCCGACGCCGTGACCAGAGCGGAGGGCTTACCGTCCATTCCCAGCATCTGCTTCTCACGTACTGCCGCCCCCTCGTCCGACTGTGCCCATGCCTGGAAGATGGCCACGACGAGAGCCTGAAGCGAGCGAAGAGTGACTCCGCTGAGGTCACCCGCAAGCGGATAACGCACCTTCACCGCCGCGTAGAAGATCGGGTCGAGGCGGTTGTACAGCGAAAGCTTGCGGGTCTCGTCGGTGGGCCGCCAGTCAGGAGCGCGGTTATCCCGCACCAGACGTTGCTCACGAGCCAAGATCGGCTGCGGGTCAACGCCTGCGGGATAACGAAGAGCCGCGT
This sequence comes from Cymbomonas tetramitiformis, assembly GCA_001247695.2. Classification (NCBI taxonomy): domain Eukaryota; kingdom Viridiplantae; phylum Chlorophyta; class Pyramimonadophyceae; order Pyramimonadales; family Pyramimonadaceae; genus Cymbomonas; species Cymbomonas tetramitiformis. The sequence goes on from LGRX02034181.1 coordinate 29,593, forward strand.
GCTCCTGCTGGTGGCTCTCGCGTAGGGCTGCCGGTACGCTCCCCTTGATGATGTCGACAAGGGCACGACGTCCATCTCGGTCAGCCGAGGAGTCCGTACCGCGAAGCCAGGTGTCCGCCACAGAGTTGCGCTCCACGACGAGGGCCAACACGTCGTAGAGAAGCCCATTAACCTTCTCGATAACCAGAGAGGTGGGGTCGTCGAGGTCAAAGGGAGCCAAATCCAGCCCAGCGGACTGAAACTCGGTACGAAGCTGCACCACCAGCTCGGAGAGGCGGTCCGCGTCGTCAGTACCACGATAATGATGTTTCTTGGAACCAAGGATATCCTCGCGGATACCCTTGGCCCAAGCCCGATGTAATCTCCCCTTGTAGACCACGTCAACCGCGGCGTGCTGGTCAACAAGGTGCTTCCGCAACGCGACAGCGGTGTCGGAGTTGCTGGAAGCAGCAGGGGGCACCACAGGCGGGGTGCTAGCGGTTGGGGTGTCCCGAACCGCATCTATAAGCCGTATAGAGGCGTCCAAGTCGGAGTCCCTCAACAGGCGCTTGCGAGCTCGTGTAGATGCTGCCATACTTCTGAAAGCCAGAGAAAAGATGATGCGCGGCTGCACGTTTGGGTGTTGTGGCGGAAATGTAGGAAAGGCGTAACGGCGGAACGTGCGGAGAGGCGAAACGAGCGTGGGGCACTTGCAAATGTCGTCGTGGTCAAAGGTGTCCGGAGCACCAGCCCAAACTACGTAAACCAGCGGGATCAGGGCAGGTAAGATAACGTAAATGAACATTGCCAAAACCGAGCAATAGCAACGCGCGGTGCCCATGGCCCGCAGCCGCAAAAAAGACGTCTACCGTAAAGCCATGTCCCAAATCCTAGTCGCACCCAAACGCGCAAGTGCGCACCACCTCTTCAAGCGGCTGCTTAGCCAACCATGGCCAAGATAGCAAGTGGAATGAAAACGTGGATGGGGCCACGACCTACCGGAATATCCAAGTACACTAGATATCAGAAAGTCCCGTACTCGTGTGGATAAACTGTATAAGATAAATAAACCCTAAGCTAGATATACCCGGAACGGTCTCGGACGGTCTCGGAGTCTAGCCTACCTGTGACACAGCGTGTGTCACAGTACGAACCTACAGATCAGTCAGCAGTCCAGTGTTGGTCCTAGGGATCTGTCATAGGGGCCTGATATGACCGGGACTCCCAGTCAGGGCTGCCTATACAGATTTCAGCATTCATTAACTTACATAATATATTCATATATAGGTCACATGTTAGGCGTTCTAAAGTAACTTGATGTCGAGAAATTCGATGGTAATATCCGATTTTGCTGAATCGCAATAAATTATCATAAGATGGTACAAAAGTTAGGGTACCCAATGCAACTATCACCATGCAACAAGGGTCATTTGCATCCTGTGCAAATGGGGCTTGTCGGATGATGTACATCGGGCACAAATTATCCTATAATGTTAAATACATGTAGGCATCATATGTTTGCAATGGTACATATGTTTATGAAGTTGTGCATATGTTGTGCAACCCATGCGCACGCAGGGTTATGGACGGAAACCCTGAGTTTACACACTATTGACTGCTCCCATAAAGCGTGTATGCCACGGTTTAACATATATAGGGCCAAAATACAGTGTTAGCCCTCTCACTTCACATACTACAAATAGTTGAAAACCCCGTTCGGATATGCCACCAAAAAAGAAGCCAGGTGCCCCATTTTTAAAGGGGGCTGACAACATTCAAGCACAAGCGAGCAAGAGCGCTGGTGGCGGTGCAAACGGTGATGGCGGTGCTGATGCTGCCGAACCGCCTGTCACAACACGGCCACAAACTACAGCAGCTTCTCTTCAGACACTTTGGGTTCAATTTGCTGCAGTTGAGGATTCAAGATCTCAACTCGCGGAGAAAGTCATTGAGCTAGAGGCCCGCATCACTAAGCTCCAAGCAGAGAATCGACGCCTGAAGTCAGCCCTCAGTAAGGAAAGGGCACCAAACACTCCCGCTGCCACTGTTGACGAGCGGGTAGCAACACAAACTACAACTACACTTGCCAAAACCGACGTCCGATATGCTCAGCTCATGGCAAAGGACATCGATGACTGGTTGAGCTCTAATTTCAGCTCTACTCACAATGCGCATCGAGCACTCGTGTTGCTACTTCGCCGGGTCCCATATCGTGGAGTGCTAGAAGCAGCAGTGAAAAGCACTCCTGAAGTGTCCCGGAAAATTGAAAAACGCACTGTCCGGAAAATTGAAGCGCGTTGGGATGCAGCTACCGGATTGGCTATTCGACTGCGCTTGGAGCTCAGCGAACGGAAATACCAATACCTTATCCATGCCCTATCAGATGTGTACGAAGAGGAGACGGATAAACATCGGAGAATTCTGATCTCACCTGGTGTGCCGTTCCCAGCACTGTCCAGCAAGAACTCGACAATGAAGCTCATGAAGGAGTTGTATCTCGAATCCGTACCTGAGGTCACAGAGGACTCGCAACGCGTTACCATCTCTTTCAGCCAAGCTCTAATCGAGTACCTAACTGCCCACCCCGTCGCACACGAGTATGTGCATGTACAAATAGACGGAGACGGCGCTTCGGTTTTCCGGCACGTATCACAAGTGGCCGTCGTGTTCAAGGTACTACGCGAAGCTGAGGACCGTCCAGCTTCCTATCGTCCTAACTCTCCGCTATCACAAAATGCCTTACTGATTTACGAAGGGAAAGAGGACTATTTAGATATCAAACGACGCTGTGAGCGTATGCTGAATGAGATGGCCGAGATCCGATCGTCAGGTGGGATTCGTGTGGGAAATCGACTTATAGATGTGACCTATACCGCAGGCGGTGATCTAAAGTGGCTGAACACCTTAATCGGCCTAGCTACGTGTGCTTGCAAATGCCCTTGCCCATGGTGTATATGCGCGAGGGGGAAGTTTGGGGACGTCACAGTAACGTGCGAACGACGTACTGTGAAGAACTCCCTCGAGAGAGCTCATTTACCGCATTTGGAGATGACGTTTCCGTGGACTTGCTTGGACTGCGACACAATCTTCGAATCACCTGAGGAGTTGAACAACGAGACCCTCACAAACAAGTCAAACCATACAGAGCACGTCAAGCTTCATTACGGGCACCGCCATCATACGCCTGTCTTGTTGGGAAACTTCGTGGAGGTGAAAAAGCACGTGGCCGACACTTTACACCTTTTCCTAAACCTCATCAAGGAGCTACTCGAAGAGTCGGTCATGCGTTTTGCTACTACCCAAGCTCTGGTGGATGCCGTCGCGGCCATCCTACAAGAGCTGGCGGGGTGCTACATACAAGTTACAAAGCAAAGCGCTCGACAAGACTTGGACTACGAGAAGAAGCCTAAGCTAATCGGCCGTGAATGCAAGAGTATGTTCGACCACTACGAGCCGGTGATGCTTACCGTTTTGGACCGTGACGACGAAGACTTCGTATACTTCGTCGCGTGTTGGGAGGCGTTGAAGGCGTTGTGGAACGCCTTTTGCGAGCGATTGTCCCTGGAAGAGCAAACCAAAGAGGGACGCCTCAGAAAATCACTCGAGATAAAGGCGCTTGCGAAAGCATATATTCTTGCGTTCAGCACCGCGCTGAGTGAGGAAAAGGTGCCTGTGTATGCACACATCGCATATGAACATTTTCCGGAGTGGGTGGAAGAGTATGGGGACGTGATTGACCTTAGCACCGAGGGGCTGGAGCACTTCCACTCGGTTCGGAAGCGGGACCTGCACAGCATGAACAACAGGCGCAAGATGGGAGAAAAAAATAAGACGAGTCGCACATCACAGAGCATGAAGGTGCACGTGGCGAAGAAAAAAATATCGAAGCACAAAGCAGCCAGAGTGGATAGGCAATATGAACGGAAAAAAATATTGAGAGCAACAGCGGCCATGGCCACCACAGGTGCGTGTTGATAACTTACCATTCTTGGACTGGAACTTGGACTGGATGTATTCCACCTCCCAATCGGCGAGGCCCTTCTTCCACCTATTCTCACGTGCTTCCTTGCGTATGTTTTTCCCAGACTGAACAAGCTTCGGGTCGACTGCAAGACCCGCATCTACGAACTGACTGGGCTTCAAAGCGACTGCTTGGACGATGAGTTTTTTCGGCTCTGTGATCTTGCACCCCCACCAACGTTTGCCCTCGGGGAAACGCTTGCCTAAGCGAATGATACCGGCCTTATTAAAAAGGACTACTTGGTAGTTGACCTTTAGCTTGGCGAGCCCGCTTTTCTAAGAGGCTATGCTTGAGGATTACTGGCGGGGCGAAACCGACTAGCTCACCACTGCTGAGCAACTTGAATGAACCTAGACCCTTTGTTGGGTGTAACTTTTCAAAGCTAAATAGCTTATCTATGAATCCTTGGGTCGTGACCTTAAGACTAATATGCGACCCTGTCTTGCTTGTCCAACGATGGGGTGAGTGACCCACTGACTTTTCCAGTAAATATTCGAATACTTCTACTGGGAAATTCTGAACAGTGAACCACTTGCAACTTCCACAGCGGCCTTTCAAGGCCTTGAAAGTGTTGTTGCTTGCGTGGATGAGGAATTTTGTGGGGTCCACTGCTACAACCGGTCGGCCTATAACCTTCGAACAACAAATACACTGTTGATTTCTGGTCTCAGGATCCCTGCGGGCATACTCTTGCCGCCTAGAGTCGAGATGACAGGTAGGACAGTTCATGTAGTGCACAGGGTAGAATTACGGGTTTCGGGCAAACTTGGAGCCCTTGGGATGAACACACAAAAACGCGCAAGGTAGAGGAATAGAACAGGAATTCGAGAACGCGTAGTTTTTTCACAACACAAATTGTTCTAGATTTCTTGACACAGAAACACCCCTTACGCGTTTCTTTTTTTCGCTATATTCCCGCGAAGTTGCCTTAAACTAACGCCCGACTCACAGACTAAATACAAGGCAAAGTACACGTGTACCCGACATGTACTAAACCCTGTTTTTTACTGTTTTGGTACACGTCGGGTACTCGTTGGGTACACGTCGGGTACACGTTGGGTACACGTTGGGTACACGTCCCGGGTACATGTCGGGTACATATGCACTGGGGTATCCTATATATAATGTCTATATATATATATCTAGAACATGTACTGACATAAATACTGGGGTAAGTACTGTGATAAGTACTATCATGTATAGTTACTGTGTATACTATATGTTGTGTAAACACTGTGTACACTGTATATTATGTATGAACATGTTGTATACATGCTGTGTACATGTCGTTGTGTACAATCATGTTGTGTACATGTTGTGTACATGTATACACTGTATGTTGTGTACTTATTGATTGAGTACACATCTGAGGTAAATTGATATAAGTTAAGTTAGGTTAACTTAATCATGTATGTGTGTCTGTATACCACTGGACAACATGTAACAAGCATGATATATATATATATCAAAATATTTAGTATATTGCAATCTTGTATATCTCATCATTATGGATGATGAGTTACATGGTGGATTTTCACAAATAGCTCCGATGTATATCAAATCTATGATTAACAGGAGAACAGCTGCCATATCTAAATCCTGTGATAGAGGACAGCTGAGCTAATTCCTGTCTTAACAATCAAGATTGGCATCTTATACTGTTTGGATGTTCAAGATATAACACTGGACTTGCAAGATCTAGCATGTTATACATGTGAGTTGCAAGATGTTTCAGTAAGTCATAGGCATGTATAACAATAATGCCAAGCCGCTATCGTGTTCAGGCTGGATATATGCATGCCAAGCCGTTATCGTGATCAGGCTGGTTATTATAACATTTATAACATGTTGGGTAAAACATGCTACTGCTCGCGCACACAATCACAGCATGCGGTCATGTTATATGATGATGTTGCCACTCGCACACAATCACAGTATGTCATGTTATAATGATGCTGCTCGCGCACACAATCACAGTATGTCATGTTATAATGATGCTGCTTGCGCACACAATCACAGTATGTCATGTTATAATTATGCTGCTGGTCGCGCACACGATCTCTGCATGTTACGAATGACACGATGTCGTTATATATAACAATGGCTTAGTGCGATTTCGCACTGCTCTGCATGGATGCGCCTAATTTTTGCATGCGTCATTCTGTACACCGCATGCGCCCATTTGGTGCGAATTACGAACGTCGCGCGTCATTCTGCACACGGTATGCGTCCGCTTGGTACGAACTACGAGCATCGCGCACTACATGGGAAGCGTGTAGAGGGGGACCATCCTTATTAAATACAACTGTATTCCTTAAGTACCTTCTGTATTTTGCCAGGATTTCCCAGTATTTCGGAACGCTTCCCATGTAGTGAGCACCTACGGTTATCTATGGCAGATCTGCATAAGCCGACACTACAATCGATCAGTAGAACGGTAAATGTTGCCATTATTGAATTATAGTATATATATTACTGTTTTGGATACATTCCGCGTGATCGATCAGTAGAACGTTAAATGTTGCCCATTTTGAATTATATTACATATATTAGTGTTTTGGATACATTCCGCGTGATTTATAAGTCTATACGGCAATTGTTGCCCATATTGAATTATATTATATATATTAGTGTTTGGGATACATTTACCGTTTTTCTCTTCCGATATCTTACCATTAAGATTGGATTTCTATAAATTTTGCCAGGAAGTTTATACGTTGTCCCTGTAAATTGCGTCCACTGTCCAGTTTTAACACATATTGCCCACTTTCTACAAAAATGTCATATACCAATCCATCAATTGGATCATTAATATCGTTTGTTGAAACTGCACTTACATCTATTGTATATTTTCTAGCATCTACTTGTGCGTTCGTTATTGGAAGAGCAGATGTATTAAATGTGATATTCATGACTTTTACACCAGAATCTACATCGGCTGCACCTAACGTCAAATCAAAGAAGCAAATGAATTTACCCGCTGGTATAACTACTGTTCTGTCATTTACATTTCCACCTGTCAAAGCAGTAATAATTTGACAACCTTTATAAGACAACTGTGTCGGCAATGTCAATCTTTCTAACGCCACATTACGAACTCCGGAAATATCACCCGACATATTAATTCTAAAAAATTTAGGTGTACTACCATCAGGTTTCGTTTGAAAATTTATAAAATATATATTTTCAGCATTTAATATGTCAACGTCTGAGGTATTCAAACTAATAAATGTTGAATTAGCAGATTTTTTCCCTTGTAATGTTAAATTTGTCTTGGCACCAATTTTTGCAATGTTAATAATTCCACCGTTTATTGTTGTATCGTTATTTACAGTGATAACTGTTCCAGATTTTCCCCGTACATTGTCAACTTGCAAATTAATACATTCACAACCAGTAAAATCGCCAGCACCGGCCTGTATACCTCCCGTCAACATCTCGATAGCATTTTCAACAATCAATTTGTCGTTGATTGTTACAGTTTCAGCTATCAATGTATCTTTTATAATCACGTCTCCGTTACCTCGTTCTATATTATCTGTCCCTGCAACATCGGTCCATTTGCTTGATCCACCCGATGGAGAATTGTTATTGATTGTATCACATGTTAAATTCTTACAAACTAAACTTTGTCCAAAACTTGACATATATCATATATACCTATTTAAATTTCACGCGGTGTCGCTTATATTGTTTTATATGATTAATGCCCAATAATCCATATGCATCATCATAGACATTTACTACCCCCCAAGCAATTTCTTCGGTTACATCTAAGACTAATGGAACATCTTGATATCTTGTAGTATTTTGTTGACCGCCGACTCCAATAACCAAACCTTGTTGATTATGATAATCGGACGTACCGTCTGGATGAATTATTCCTATACGTCTGGCATCGGCGGTAGACATTTGTGTAATCATGGCACCCGTATCATATACCAAAGAAACATGCTCCTCCTCCAGTGCCAAGGATACTGACACCCATTTATCTTGGCGTTCTGTTTTTTGTTTAGTTTTTGGTAAGTTCTGTTTACTATATCTAACTACGTTTCCTTGGGCGTCAGCAATATTTCTTACCTTACATCGAGTGTTTGCGAGTCTTCCATTTATAATTCCTTTAATTCTCATACCGACACCATCTTGAACGACGGTTTCACAACTTGGTAAATTAGGATTATTTCGCTTTACAGGCATTTACAATAATCAGGTAAAATAATTGAATCCCGGGTTAACCCAAATCAATACACCACCAGCAGCAGTAGCCACTTTTGATTCCATAGCTGTGCCGATATATGAATCGCCCGCTGTGATCTGAGCACTATTGATTTCCCCACCTACTATGCATTTCACACGTTGGCCCTTCACATACGTATTATCTGTAGCAGCGGCATTTCTACATGTGGTGAAACCGCGTCCGATCAACACGAAACAACTCTGAGATGCAGCACTGTCTTGAATACAGACACCGATGGGTGTGCAGTTTTGGTTACTTTGAGTATACGAGTTATTAAAAGGTTGAACTCCATTCACGGTGTTTATTCCATCATCATCAAACATGACAATCGTTGAAGCCGTAATGGTATTGGCGGTGTTATTAACAAATGTAAATACATCCCCGGTGAATCTCAACGGGTTTGCTGGAAGAGTGGTATGAGCATACGCTTTCGTGATGAGCGTCAAAGGAACACCCGTTAGTGTTAGTGAGCCGGTTGAACTTGGATAAGCATAATTTAATGAATTGGATAGAATGATGCCAGCTGCATCTAAGTCCCCACTAAGATTAATATTTGAAGCTGTATCGCCATTTGCGACCACTTGTGCGAGCGTACCTACGGAGCCTTGAAGTACTGCTCCACTTCTAACTTCGTTTGATGCTGAATCGTAATACAATTGTAGACTTTCTGAACCCACATCAGGACTGGCCCTGATAGGTCTGATATAGCAACTACTTGCGACACCGGCGTTCAATTCAACCCCGCTCGCGTTCAAAACGATTGTATTATCGGTGTTTACAGCACTTTGAGTAGAGTTTTGTCCTGCCAAAGCACCTATGTTTATGGAACTTTCGCCTGCTGCATTTTCTCCTGAGTATTTTCCGATGTTCACTGCTGCATCCTTGCAGTTAACCTGACCGCTGTCGTCGCCGATAGACACTACGAAATCCCCGCAGTTGGTATTGGCGGCACCTGAACCGATTGCTATGGTGTCATTACTTGTTGTGTTGTTAATAGATAAGGCATTGCGGCCGATTGCGATAGAACGGTCTCCAATGTGATCGGCATTGGTAAACCCTTGAGTTTGTTCTCCGATAGACACTTTTCCAAAACCACCAGAACCTGATTCAATTCTAAGATTATTGCCACTCAATTTTTCTTGATTGACTACCATTGTACCTGTACCGGTGTATGAAACATCGGCAACACTGGTCGTGCTTCCTTGAGTAGTCACAGATTGCAAATTCTGATTTGCCCCGGACGGCAGGTTTTGGAGCAAAGAACCGTCTCCACGATATTTACCTGCGGTCAGCGTGATGTCACCCGTATTCAATACGAGTGGGCCGTCGTTTATCAATACCCCATTGCCGAAAGGCTCTATATTGATTGTTGTCTGCAAGCAGGTTACCTCGTTGATGCCCGTTTCGCCTATCTTAACTCGTGTTTGTTCAACTGGGTCTAAGCTTTTAATCTCAAACGATGCATCGAGGTCATCGAGGCCTGCAGAGAATCGTGATTTCGACACTGGATTGTTCAGTACGAAATCGTTAAATTTTATTGAAGTGTGTACCTTTAGCGACCCATCTGTCAACAAGGACATTTGTTCTCGTTCATTCAATGGGTCTTGAGTATCCAGGAATTTGATATCGTTCTGGTAGCGTATGTCCGAGCCGATGTGCATGGTCTCAAGCGGTGATTCAACGCTGCCTATAGTTTGACACACCACTGTATCGCACGTTAGTGTATCAGTCGGACCCGTGCCATTTACAAATGGTTTACCGTTAATTTCTGTTACAATTAAATTTGAACCGAAAGCTGACATTATATATTATACTTTTTATATTTTATCCTGTATTCCGATAAGATGTTGAAATCACATACCAATTTCCTGGAATGTCAACAACGGTAGTTGAACCTGATTGAAACGTCCTTTCGCCTGATGCAATTAGAGTGACGCTCGTTATACTTTCGCCATTGGTTGCATCATTTTTCAACTCAATATCGCCGTTAGTTGTGTCTGAATATCCATTTATTCTGTCACCCGCAAACTTTTGAAGAGTCACTATTCCGCCTGTTGCGGCTGTTCCGTTATAAATTGTAAACATTTTACCTTTGATAGCAGGTAGACATTCCGGCAACCGAACAGTTGAGGCAGTATCACCTAATATAATTTGATTATGTACGTCATCCTCTGTTAATTCTATATCTGTTCCATTTCTTAGTGTTGTGCGAAACGTAGTATTGGCATAAGTCAAGGTTTTTGCATTTAGTTCATTTCCGAAAGCTGACATTGTATATACTAATCTATGAAAAAAAACAAAGGCACAGGTTGCAATAATCGACTATTCAATGGATGCTCCATCGGGAAATGGAACATTTCCATCTTTTGAGAAAGCTTTTCACCATGCCCTAAAGTATAACTTTTGTATCCCGCCAAAGGATGAACGTTGCTGATCCTGAATGGTGGATATGTGATGTCATTGATTGTTTTACACGGGAGTTGTTGCATCATAACCGGTCTAAAACCTGACATTTGAAACATCGTCGCGGTGTGAATCTGTTTGTGAGCGGTCGCACGAGTGAGATGGCCGAAATGCATAATCGATGATATCCATGGAATCGCTATATCGGACTTCGGTCGCAGTGGAATCGCATGAATTCTTAGGACTTTGCGAAAAATATTTTTCAAAAAAAATATTTTTTCAGGGTGAAATCGCCAAAAAACCGTTGTTTTTAGCTTGTTTTGGCGTTCTACACCATTACGCGGGTGAGGAGTGCAGCGATTCGTGGAATTGAGGGGTTTCACATATCACGTAATTAATCCTGATGGTCACCGCAATTTGAAATTTTGAAAAAAATATTTTCTTGGCCCAAATCGGCCGAAAATCGCGTTTTTTTGCCTGTTTTGGCCTGTCGCGGGCCTGTTTTGGCGTTCTACGCCACTCCGCGCGTGTGGAGTGCTCATATTCGTGGGAATGAGGGTTTTCACATATCACCTAAGCACTCCTGATGGGAATCGCAATTTGAAATTTTGGAAAAAAATATTTTTTGGGCCCAAATTTCAACAGAAATAGATTTTTTTTGCCTGTTTCGGCCTGTCGCGGGCCTGTTGTGGCGTTCTACGCCACTCCGCGCGTGTGGAGTGCACATATTCGTGGAAATGAGGGTTTTCACATATCACCTAAGCACTCCTGATGGGAATCGCAATTTGAAATTTTGGAAAAAAAAAATTTTGGGCCCAAATTTCAACAGAAATAGATTTTTTTGCCTGTTTCGGCCTGTCGCGGGCCTATTTTGGCGTTCTACGCCACTCCGCGCGTGTGGAGTGCACATATTCGTGGGAATGAGGGTTTTCACATATCACCTAAGCACTCCTGATGGGAATCGCAATTTGAAATTTTGGAAAAAAATATTTTTTTGGCCCAAATTTTAACAGAAATCGATTTTTTTGCCTGTTTCGGCCTGTCGCGGGCCTGTTTTGGCGTTCCACGCCACTCGGCGCGTGCGGCGTGCACACAATCGTGGAAATGAGGGTTTTCACATATCACTTAAACACTCCTGATGGGACTCCCAATTTGAAATTTTGGGGAAAAATATATTTTTGGGCCCAAAAATTAACAGAAATCGATTTTTTTGCCTGTTTCGGCCTGTCGCGGGCCTGTTTTGGCGTTCCACGCCACTCGGCGCGTGCGGCGTGCACACAATCGTGGAAATGAGGGTTTACACATATCACTTAAACACTCCTGATGGGACTCACAATTTGAAAATTACCCAAATCGATTACAGAATCGTTGTTATGTTGGCATATTTTGCGTGGGCCCTGTTGGGCGTTATGCACAACACGCCGAGAGTAGATGCTATTCAGCATGGTGTTGTTTGGGTTCTAAGATTCTAGTGATCTATCCTGCTGTGATAGTTATACTTCTTCACAACAACCCTAGAATGCGCTGGTGCTCAGCATCGGTCAACCTATAAAACTCCTTACCGCGGTATTTGCGTCTGGTCATTGTCACTTCCACACACACGACATGATGCGAATATGTCAGACATTTCTTGGATGTGTCTATGTAGTACTCCTCGCAGCTTTCCTCATCCGCCCACTCATAAAATCGGCCTTCAACGACAAATTCCCCCGGTGTAGCATTTACGCCCTCCCCACCAGGCGAGTAGTAGTCGTCTCGCATCCCATCCGCGTTGATCACCTGCTTCACCTCGCTCAACGCCTTCACCAAATAGTAGGGGTGATTAGGATCGCCCCCCGACAGCCTTGCAAAAGTGTTTCCTCGTGCAACCTTCACACTCACGTCATCACGGGCCTCCGCGACTCTTGTTCTGGTGCGCCGGGCATCAGATTCGGTTGCCTCCGTCAAGGTGAACTGCTCCCAGCTGTCCACGTGACTCCGGTACAGGCAACCCTCCGTGTCAGGTTGTGCCTTCGCGCACTGCGCGTAACAATAATCGCAATAGCATTGTCGGTCCCGCTTCAAGCCCACCAACAACCCCACCCCTGCACGCACCGAGTGTAACGCCAAAGTCCGGTCAACCGTGTCAAACCCAGGTCCAGAGATGTCCACGTCCTTGCCGTCAACCAGAAAGAAAAATCTTTGCCCGAACTGAACACCTCTGTCGCGAGCGCTATCCTTCGGCTTTTGCAACCTTTCCATGCAGAACTCGTACAAGCTTTTGGCGTCCAGTATTTTACAATGCCATTTGTCGGTTGTGGACATCACCGCCAAGCTCGCCTCATGCTTCACCGCTACTCCCATCGCGTCTTGCTCACCTCGTGCATGTGACGTCTCAAAGAAGTTGCGCTGTGTCGGGATGCCAAGCCCTCGGGGCCACTCCGCCGACTCTTCCCGCCCGCTCTCCACCACGTCGGCAAATGCGGTTGCGCATTTGTTTTGTGCCGCACTACCATCCGCCCACTCATGCATGAATTTGGGGAGAGGTATACCTCTCTTCACGAAGTACTCACTGACGATAAGTTTCCTCATATGCTGGATACCTCGGTGGGAGTGCGGCAAGGTGTCGCTAATGAGGTAGATCAGGTCCTTCACTATTATTGGGTTGGCCTCGGTGGAAGTCTGACCATCCACGGAACCAACCGCGTGCCGCCATAACACACAACACAGCAGCGTTGCTTGCTTCACTATCCAGTGCAACGACTGAATCGCCCTGGGAATGTTCAGAGCGTGGTTCTCGCTGAAGTCAAACAATATGAGGCAGTGCCCCAAAGGCAAGCCCGCCTTGCACTTGTTGAACATTGTCATGGAGTGCGTGGCCATGAAACAGTGGTAGGCATACGGCTTCAAAAACCGACACGGTTGGGCAGCAGGCACACCGACCAACTTCTCCAACCTCCAACTCCCGTCCGCCGCTTTCCGCACAAACGTGCCCGAACACACACAATTTGGGGACTCCCCTGGGGCGTGGCCAAGGAGCAGAGCTTGCAGTTTTGCAAGCAGCTCACCAGCAGTGGTCGTCTTTTGGACGAACTGCACCCGGTGCTTGTTCTTCCCGTCCTCGTCCACTCCGATATGAACGTTCTCGTAGGTGTGCCAGTCCAGCGTGGCAGTGTTGGAAACCGCCGCCGGACACAACGACCAGTTTTGCAGCCCCCCGCACCGTTTGCAAGAACCCTCCAAGCAGGGCATGTCGTGGTGGTCCTCGTGCTCTCCGTTCGACCGCTGTCTTGGACACAGCAGCGATGCCGTGAAACCGGAGGTTGACCGTCCCACCTCCACTCGACCACACTTGAAGTCCGGGAAAGCAGGAAATGGTTTACGGGCAGACAGCCGTGCCCGAAGGCCTCCAACGCGAGGGCAACACGACGCGTCCGTGCACTTGCAGCCGGAGTGGCCCACCTCCTGGAAACGAGCATACGCCTCCACCACCAACCGCATATCCTCGTGGTACCTGCAGCAGCAGGAAATGGTGTCCCTTCGGGTGAGTCGTTGCACTTGCCTCGGCTTCCGAGTCTCAAAAGATCGGAGTTCGATCTTTTCGGCGGGAAACTTCTTCTTGAACTTGCGGAACACCTCCAACTGTGTCATTTCCAACCACTGCTTCGACACCTTCTCCACGCTTCCATCAATATGCCGCAGCTGGATCACGTCCCGTTTACACGTGGACACCCGACTGATCCCAGCACTCAGCCAGAAGGCTTGGATCTTGTGGGTCAGCTCCGCGCTTATAGCACGGTTGGCCATGTGCAGGTTTTCCAGGACCAACCCTGCCAGAAGACCGGCATTAAGCCGTTGCGCTGTCCCAAGGGCAGCTCCCAACAGCAAGTTGCGGTGCCCAACGAGTCCATCCTTCACCACCTTCACATTTATCCCTAAGATGCTTGCAACAGCACCCTCAACACCCTCCACGTCTCTGCCAAATACCATCGCTGCGCCCGCCATGCGCGTGGCAGCGTTCTGCCTGGAACCATATCCAGCTAGAGCGGCGAACGATGCCCGCAAGCTCGACACGATCGTTCCTCCTACGCGATCCTCCTCTGACAGAAATCTTAGCCGCACAGCTTCTATCTCTTCCGCGGGTAAGGTGCGCACAAAGTTCGAGAGCGCCCCACCAATAAGATGCGGCTTGTTCATGAAAACCTCCTTGAGCTTGTTGTTCCAGTGTTGTATACTTCCATGCGGCACCAGGCAACCCACCGCTGAGGCTCCTGCGGAGGCTGCTGTGGCGCCTAAGGGACCCAGCGTCGATTTCACCCGTGCTTGAGGCGCAGAGACCTCCACCGCGTCCTTGCCCAAGTCTAAACGCTTCCTAGAGCGAGCTTCCCTCCTTCGCGCATTCTGATCAAGGCGCCTTTTCTTAACGGTACTGGTAGGTGTGGGCGCATTCCTCGCATTCCTCCCAACCCCACCTGCCTGCAGCACGCTAGGATCTCTGCTCGGTTTATTCCCAGTTAACACATTCCATTTATCGACGAACTCCGAGATCTGCCCCGCTAGTTCTGTTGCATGATCCACATTCGTTGGTGCAATAGGAAACTCCAAAGGCAAGTTCCGCGCCATGTCGCCGAGGCTCATGAGCCATGGCAATACATCCACAAGGTAAGAAGGAGGAGGCATCCCTTTTCGAAAAACGCCACTCATAAGCGGCAAACATGTAAGGAGTCTACGGGCGAAAGCACGCCTTCAATTAACATATTTGCATGTCTGAACTTTTGCACGGACTCCCACATGCATCAGGAATATGAATAGTCCTTTCACGAAAAGTATCCGTGGCGTAAGTATCGCCCCCAGGATGGAATGACTGTTCGATCGTGGGGGCGATTCGCCATTTCTTGATTTATCACCCGGACATGTCAAATTTGACGTAGCGTGTGTATCGCACCCACGATCAACTGCTGCGTCGATCGTGCGGGCGATTCATAAATTTCGATTCAAGATTCGATCGTGTAATGATTTATCACCCGGACATGTCATATTTCACGTGGCGTGTGTATCGCACCCACGATCAACGAATTCGTCGATCCTGCGGGCGATTCATAAATTTCGATTCAAGATTCGATCGTGTAATGATTTATCACCCAGACATGTCATATTTCACGTGGCGCGTGTATCGCACCCACGATTAGGTGATGAGCTGATCGGGAGGGCGATAATGCATATCAGATAATTTAATTGAAATTCCGTCACGACACCGTAAGCATGTCAGGCCAAAAGTCCGATACCTGCGCACAGGAAGCTCGAATCGGCATGTCGGTTCGCCCACACGATCAAAAGATGGGATGATCGGGAGGGCGATAATGTATATCAGAGCCCTCCCCCGACATCTTACAACTGAACGAGACCCCTAAAAACCGTAAGCATGTCGGACCAAAAGTGCGATATCTGCTCACTGAGAGCTCGAGTGCTTGTAACGGTAACGCCAACCTGCGAACTGTACGCTATCTGCGACCATAGCACTTTCTTCGCGTGTTTTCGTTGCGCAATTGACGTTTGGATCGAGGACGAAGGCATTGACGGTTACTTTGGTATAAATTGGGAGCTAATATTCTAATAATGAAGCAGAACAGATTCACCTATGCAGCAGCGGTTGGGGCAGCCGTGCCAAACGCTTTAAGGCGCAAGTCAGATCGGAAGTCAGAGCGGAAACTGGTGGAAGGTGTCGCCGAGAGTGAAGGAGTACCCGCCTGCAATGTGGAAGGGTGCCCCCATCCCGACGACTCGTTGGATCGAACGAGGCTGGCGTTGGCGACCTGCGACATGTGCTCCGACTCCTTCCACGTTGGGTGCGCGTCGCGCCAGCTCACACCGTCAGGGGAAAAGCGGTTTCCAGGGGAATGCGGGCGCTGCGGGATCCTGGCCCGCCTGTTCTGCCTCTTTTGCGGAATGGGTTCGGAGAATCACTTCCCAGTGCTTGTTACCTGCGCGACCTGCAAGCGCGGGTTCCACAAGAACTGCCGAAAATCCGGAGACAGCCACTCTTCAACATGCGGGCGCCATCTCTGCGTTGGACAGCCTCCTGTCAAATGGGCGTGCACGGCCTCGCCGAACCCTGATGATGGGCAGGCTGCTGCGGATACTGGTGCTGCTGCTGCCAGCGCGGAGAAGGCTGAGGGAATGGCAGCGCAGCAGCAGGCTGCTGCAAACATGGACGAAGCTCCGTTACAGGAGGCGCCCACGTTCGCAGCCGTTGTTCGCGCAGAACCAGGAGGCGGGCTGGTGGAGAAGCATCAGTTGTCGCTAATTTCTAAGAAGGAGGCAGGCGATGCCGACGCAGCAGCACCGCCTGCAGCTGCCACCGCAGCAGCACCGCCTGCAGCTGCCACCGCAGCAGCACCGCCTGCGGCTGCCACCGCAGCAGCACCGCCTGCGGCTGCCACCGCAGCAGCACCGCCTGCAGCTGCCACCACAGATGCACCGCCTGCAGCTGCCACCGCAACAGCACCGTCCGCAGCAGCACCGTCAAGACCCGCGCTCTTCCACGCGCCTGCTGTGAAGGCCCCGGTTTCACAGGACATGCCTGCTGTGGAGGCCCCTGATCCTCAGCACAAGTCTGCTGAGGATCAGCCAGTTGCAGAGCAGGGCACGGCTGCTGCAGAGACGCCTGCTGCCGTGGACGTGCCTGCTGTGGAGGCCCCGGTTTCACAGGACATGCCTGCTGTGGAGGCCCCTGATCCTCAGCACAAGTCTGCTGAGGATCAGCCAGTTGCAGAGCAGGGCACGGCTGCTGCAGAGACGCCTGCTGCCGTGGACGTGCCTGCTGTGGAGGCCCCAGTTTCAAAGCATCAGTCCGCTGGGGAGGTGCCAGATACAGAGGAGGGCACAGATGCTGGAGAGACGCCTGCTCCTAAGGTGCCTGCTGCGGAGG
Source organism: Cymbomonas tetramitiformis (assembly GCA_001247695.2). Taxonomy (NCBI): domain Eukaryota; kingdom Viridiplantae; phylum Chlorophyta; class Pyramimonadophyceae; order Pyramimonadales; family Pyramimonadaceae; genus Cymbomonas; species Cymbomonas tetramitiformis. The sequence continues at coordinate 47,140 of LGRX02034181.1, forward strand.
GGGCAAAGAATGCGGAGGAGCAGCCTCACTTCACAAAAGGCGTGCTGCTGGACGAACACTGGAGGCATAGGCTTGCAGAGGGTGGGTATTGTGTCGGTCAATTGCAGGACACGATATCCGCTAAGGCTCTGGTTGCAGAGTTCCAGAAGGATTTGGCTCCAAACTCCGCGTTCAGAAACAACTTCAGGGCGTTCAAGAAGAAGGCCAATGGGGAGCTGGACACCCTGAAGGACCCGAAGAGGTGGATCGGGAACCTGGTGGAGGGCACGCCGTTTTACAAACGGTTTGAGCAGGTGGCTGAGGACGTCATGGCTGCGGTGGGGGACACGTTCGGGAAGCTGGAGGTGCCGAAAGGTGACATGGCGCGAACCGCCCTGCTCACCTACCCGGCGGCGTTGGTTCAGGAGAAGCATCGGGACTATGGTGCGCTGTCCGTCATGCTTGTCCTAACGGACATGTACCCGTTTACGGTGTACCCCCAGTCGCATAAGTTGGGGGATGGGGCCACCCCGGACACCCTTCGGCCGGTGACCTGCTTCCTGCCGGCAAAGAGCGTGGTGATCTTTGACGGCAGGCTAATCCACAACGCGGTGGAGATGCACGGTGGAACTTTTCGTGCGTCGGCGCACACCTACATTACAGCGGCGGAAGACCTCTTTCCGGAAAACACCACTTTTCCGGTCACTGGATCCGCCACTGTAACAAGGTCGCCCTGGGAGTTTGTGGTTGGGCATGACCCTTGCAGAAGAAAGCATTATGACTCGCAAGGAATTGAGCGAGCCACTACCTCGGAGCCTTCCCAGGCAATGACTGCCCTGGAGCGGGAGATCGACTTCGCGAACGCGATCAATGAGGTTGACGAGGATATGGGGAGGAGTGTGGTGCTTGGGGAGCCACAGGAGTATGATGCGTGCCTGGCGTTGCGGGAGCTTCTGAGGGATACGGTGGCTTTTGGGAGGGTTGTGTACCACGAACAGCACAAGGAGGTGGTCTGGATTGGTGGCCCCATCGTGAAGCCAAGGGAAGGTGCAAAACAAGGGACGGCATGCTGGGTATATGGGCCGTGGCTTGTGGCGGATCCAGTGGGGAGTAAGATTCCGCGGAGGAGGGTGCTGTTCCGCGCTACGGCGTTGAACAGCAAGCTAAGTTTGCTAACACAAGCCAGGGATTGGGAGGTAGTATACTACGACAACATCAACGAGGAAGGAGGCTTTTTTGATGAGGCATACAATTCCTTTAAGCACGGTCTGGTGGAGGAGGGGGTGATTCGGGTGATGAAAAGTTTGCAGGCATATGGGAAGGGGCATGCGGAGACGTTGACCGGCGAGTTGAAGCCGCCGGTGACTGCAGCAGCAGCAGCAGCAGCAGCAGAAGCGGAGAAGAAGGAGAAGGAGAAGAAGGAGAAGGCTGCAGCAGCGGAGAGGGAGAAGGAGAAGAAGGAGAAGGCTGCAGCAGCGGAGAGGGAGAAGGAGAAGAAGGAGAAGGCTGCAGCAGCGGAGAGGGAGAAGGCGAGGAAAGAGAAGGCTGCAGCAGCGGAGAGGGAGAAGGCGAAGAAAGAGAAGGCTGCAGCAGCGGAGAGGGAGAAGGCGAAGAAGCTCCGGGCGGAAACCCTGTCTGGGATAAAGATGGCATTGGCAATTCCTCGGGGGACTAAGCGTGGACGGGGAGGTAGCCCCGCGGGCACTGAGACCCCTGTTTGGGGTAAAGGACCGGAGCCAGGCACCAGGGTGAAGGCGCGGAGGACAGGCGCTGAGGGGAACATCTCCGAGACTCTCCCCGCGTTCGGCTCCACTCAGAGAGTGCCTGAGGTTTGTGACCCACTGCAGTCTTTGAGACGAACGCGCTCGCAGCAGGCAGCGGCGGCAGCAGTGGAGGGTGGCTCCGACAGGAAACGCAGGAGCCCTTGTCCAGTTCATGGCCCTCGTGCTGCACAGTCGGAGCCGGACGAATTGTCGGACACGGACACGGAGCAGGCAGAAGCAAGCATACCAAGAGGGCCGTTGTCTGCGCGAGCCCCGCGGGCATTGGAGGAGCTGGATACGCAGGTGGGTACTCCTTCAGGGCCTTTCGAGCACTCCCCTGGGGGAGTGCTCGATCCCCTGAACCTCTTCAACGATTCAGTGGGCCGCAACACGCCCATTGACAGCCGGATGCATCATCATAGTGCAGACGCCGCGGAGCTGTTTAACAGGGAGCGCGCGGCGACGGGGAGCCTGACGACGGACTTGGCCAGGCCACGGTCGGAAGGTTGGGAGGGGCGAAGGGAGGTGACACCGAGCTCAGCTGAACCTCCGGTGTTGGCGTCGAAGGCCCGTCAGGCGGAGATTGCCGAGTTGGAGGCTCGGGTGAGGATCCAGGCCTTGAAGATGCAGTTGGCGCAGGGGGCAGCCGCCTTGGCCCAGGCAGGGATTGCGTCGGCTGCCTCCCCAGGGCCGGAGGTAGGTGCCACGGCAGCTGCCACGGCAGCAGCACCGCAAGCGGCGGCCACGGCAGCAGCATCGCCTGCAGCTGCCACCGCAGCAGCACCGCCTGCAGCTGCCACCGCAGCAGCACCGCCTGCAGCTGCCACCGCAGCAGCACCGCCTGCGGCTGCCACCGCAGCAGCACCGCCTGCAGCTGCCACCGCAGCAGCACCGCCTGCAGCTGCCACCACAGATGCACCGCCTGCAGCTGCCACCGCAACAGCACCGTCCGCAGCAGCACCGTCAAGACCCGTGCTTTTCCACGCGCCCAGCTCCCCTGGTGAGACTGCTCCGCCGGAGATGCCATATGAGTGGGTGTATGGTGGGGTTTATTATAACTCGGATAGCGTACCTCCCCAACATCACGGGCGCGCCCTCGCCGCCCTCCCCCAGTACCCGCCCATGATGCTGGGGCTGGACCCGTATCCTGCGCAGACCCCGTATGCGCAGATCTATCGGGCACCCCACGGCCGTGCGGCCCATGATGCCATGCCGGGTTATGCGTTGGCGGTGCAGCAGCAGTACCCTGAGCAGCTGGTCACGATGCCTTTACGGCAGGCGATGAGGCTGAATGCAGCCTTGTCAAGGCAGCTTCCGCCTGAGTGGTCCTCACAGCCGCGGCAATCATGGGACCCGTTTTATGGACCTGGCATGCGCCGCCCCTAGATATGGTTAAATTGGAGCCTGTGCATCAGCCTAAAAAGCATGTGAAGCTGTGAATCAGCCTAGAAGAGATATATTCCGAAAAGAGATTTTCTCTCACACACTTAAAAGCATGTAAAAATAAAGCTATTTTTATTGAAATGCTATGCAGTGTGCCTATTGGCAATGAGATGTGAAGAGCAAAAGAAATGCAAATGTTTCCTGAAAAGTGTTAGGTTATGGGTCCAACACGCTTCCATTGTGCTCCAGCTAATCGTTATCCAAATAACAAATTATATTCATGTTTTGATAATGACAGGCTTGTGTTCCTCGTGATGGCAACTCGTATGCAATTACAAATTTCCAACTGAAACAGGCCTGGAGACCACGAATATGCACACTTCGCACGCATGAGTATATAATATACGTACATGTAGAACGCCAAAACAGGCCCGCAACTTGCCGAAACATGCCAAAAAATCGATTTCTGTTGAAATTTGGGCCCAAAAATATTTTTTTCCGAGAATTTCAAATTGCGATTCCCATCAGGAGTGCTTAGGTGATATGTGAAAACCCTCATTTCCACGAATATGTGCACTCCACACACGCCGAGTGGCGTAGAACGCCAAAACAGGCCCGCGACAGGCCGAAACAGGCAAAAAAATCGATTTCTGTTGAAATTTGGGCCAAAAATATTTTTTTTCCAAAATTTCAAATTGCGATTCCCATCAGGAGTGCTTAGGTGATATGTGAAAACCCTCATTTCCACGAATATGTGCACTCCACACACGCCGAGTGGCGTAGAACGCCAAAACAGGCCCGCGACAGGCCGGAACAGGCAAAAAAATCGATTTCTGTTGAAATTTGGGCCAAAAAAAATTTTTTTTCCAAAATTTCAAATTGCGATTCCCATCAGGAGTGCTTAGGTGATATGTGAAAACCCTCATTTCCACGAATATGTGCACTCCACACACGCCGAGTGGCGTAGAACGCCAAAACAGGCCCGCGACAGGCCGGAACAGGCAAAAAAATCGATTTCTGTTGAAATTTGGGCCAAAAAAATTTTTTTTTCCAAAATTTCAAATTGCGATTCCCATCAGGAGTGCTTAGGTGATATGTGAAAACCCTCATTTCCACGAATATGTGCACTCCACACACGCCGAGTGGCGTAGAACGCCAAAACAGGCCCGCGACAGGCCGAAACAGGCAAAAAACCGCGATTTTCGACCGATTTGAGCCAAAAAAATATTTTTTTTCAAAATTTCAAATTGCGGTGACCATCAGGATTAATAACGTGATATGTGAAACCCCTCAATTCCACGAATCGCTGCACTCCTCACCCGCATAATGGAGTAGGACGCCAAATCAAGCTAAAAACAACGGTTTTTCGGCGATTTCACCCTGAAAAAATATTTTTTTGGGAAAATGAAAAAAAGTTGTATTTTTTAAATTCCTGCGATTCCACAGCGATTACATAACATCATAGAAATATTCCATTATAGTTGTGACACATACTTAAGCCATTCTCACTCGTGCGACGGCTCTTGTCCACGTTCGATCCTACATCTTTTATCATGTTGTACCCAACCAATCCTGGTTGTTGAGCCATGTTTGTATACTATTAACCGCTTTTTAAAATACCGTTTCGATCACACGGTTTTGACCGATACGAAGAACTGCGGTCGTTTCGCAAATAATCATTACCTCGTTACTGTTTGTCAGATTTACCCTTTGTAAATCGTCATCTGGTTGTGCTACATGAGTTTGAAAATAGAAGGAACTGTTCAAACCCCGAGAATCCAATCCTGTTAGGCTTCTGACGCCCATTTCTGAGGGGAGATTCAAACGTACCATAGGAATGAACTGATTATTGAGCCAATCTTCATAACTGTTAATCTTACAACCTGATAGCGTACCGTAGTTGTCAGCTTTACCGATACAGAGCAGATTGAACGCTGCAAGAGGGTCGACTCGATAATTAGGAACGAACAGGTTATTCAAGTTAAATTGTAGAGCACCTAAATGACCAGCTGAAAATCTAAAGTAAGATGGGAGGTAAGATGTACCACAGATGTTTTCCAATTTGATAAGTCCTAAAGGTTTATCCCGATAATCCCCTGGGCGTTGAACAGCATATATGTTATCAATACACTGTGAACTCAAAGAGAATCGCGTACTTTTGTCCATCGTAGAGGCCCCTTCAAAAAATGAAAAATAGTTCTTATACGGAATTTCCAAAAAACCGTCACGCAATTTTGATTCCACGGCGGCATCGTAGACACCTGAACTGAAAGTGATTGTTTCTACGGTAAAGTAAAGGTCGTCTAATAAAAAGTCCCCTTGTGATATTAAAGTCTGTTGGGCTTTTTCCGTGAGATCGACTTCAGGTGGACTACCTTGGACAAACGCTCCTAACACCTCAGGCCCGTGGAGGTACAGCCTTATTTGGATCGGGCTAATTAAGCTGGTATCAATGTATGAAGGTTCTGCTTCTCCTAATATGCTGAGCCAGGTATTCAAGATGTATGGACGTGGTGTGGCATAGAAATTGTCAGCAACATTGATTTCTTGATTTTTGAGAACACGTTGATAAGTCATTTCTTTACTGAGTGTTGTTTTGATAGTGTCGAGAACGGTTGCTACCGTGCTGTAACTTTGAAAACCAGTGGTCAATTGCTGCCCTCCTGCGAACACCTCACACCTAGAGATGAGCTTTTCCAACCCGTTGGGAAGCGTAACAATTAAATTTTTAGCTGCAGTGTCCGTATATGCTATAGGAGTTTTGCACGAACCTTTGCAATGCATACTGAGACTCTTCATATTCACGATGGAATTGACAGGCAGATTCAAAGTTATAGTTGAATACCTCGATGCTTTAGTGAGATTTGTCGTTTCTAATCTGAAGTAATTAGTTGAATACGAATTCATTTTCGATAAGCCGTAGGCCAATGACATGGGGAGGCTCATTTTTGTATATATATTATAAAGATTATAAAATATCTGAGAGACCAGCAGGTGCCAATTCTTCGACCTTAATGCTTAATGAATAGTTAATACTGCCGTCTGATGCTTGGGTCGGAGAGGCCAATGTGATCAGTCTTGCTTTAGAATCTGTAAGTGTGATTCTAAATGAAGTAAATTGAGACCCAGACACTTCAATAACAAAGTTGTCGTTTGGATCTATGTATCTTATGAAATCTGTCGTCGTGTCACTAGGCAATAGTATTTTCGCCCAGATATCAGAACTGATCATTTCGTTATTGTTTGTAAAAGTAGAAAGATTGGTTGATTCAATATTGTGTGTTGGTAACGATGTGACCCTAAGGTACAAGGCGTCGTTGGTTTGAATGTTACATGGATAAACAGATTGAAACACGGAGTTGGGTGTAGTGATGCCAAACAAGTCTATAAGTTCAGATATCTCACCCAAACCAGCTGTGCTTCTATTAACACGACCTCCGAGTACTTGATCTGAGTCATTGTATTTTCCAGCTGTGGAAACTGAAATTAGGGCATTTTGTAAATTACTTCCCGGTAAAGCAAAAAAGTCCCCACTCACGCTGAATGATACAAACTTAATATTGAGTGCTGCAGGATTCAACGTTATACGAAATTCATTCTTATAATCAAGTCCATCGCCGCTATTATTGTATAACACAGTTACATCACCGGTGTATCCAACAATGGCAGTCTTTATGCTTGTTTGTAATAACCTTGTTAGTTGGTTTAAATCAGTATAATTTGCATAAGGTATTTGTACTTCCGTTAAAGTATTATTTACCGTATCACCCACATAGAAGATGCCATTGGTCTCGTTGATACTATACCATGTCTTTGCACAAGAGAAAGTATTCAAAGTTAATCTCAATTTGGTTTGTGCTCGGTAACTTATCAGCTGAGTGGGTATGTTCATTTGCAAAACACGTGCGTCTCCATTGCTATTGTCTTCGGAAGACAAGAATAGCGTTCTTGTGCTAATTACGCTCATCTATATTAATATAACAATTATCTTTTATAGAATCAACAGTATCCCGATCTAAAGGAATTGGTTCTTCAATGTTTCCAGTACAAAGGTCATCGTAAAATTCTGGACGTTTGATATAATCATCTACAAGCAATTCTACATGAGCTTCTTTAATATCGGGGTATTGAAGTTTGGCTAAGCGTATCAATTCTTGACGATCCATTGTAATATTTAGAGAATAAATTTGAAAGCGTTAAATGTTTCCCAAACAGTAATATATATAATATAATTCAATATTGGCAACATTTAACGTCTTTCCGATTGTCGTTCAAACAATTCCCTATCTTGATCAGCACGACCCGTGACTTGACGTATCATCTCTGTGATTGGATCATAGATCGGCACTTCACTTAATGGTTTTTGTTCTATAGGACTCAATCCTAATTTTTCACGTATGTAATTCTTCTCGCCCAAGCTTTCTTTAACACCCATTATATTCATTAAATCTGTGAAGTTTACATTTGGAGTCTCTGATAATAAGATTGGTTCTAATAAACCTTGAGTGGTCCTAAAGATACGTTCGTCGTTGGTGTCAGTCGGTGTGTAATATCCAAGGTATCCTCCCACAGCCGAACCTGTCATGGCGTTGGCGAAGCCGTAACGAGACCTTGCTGTACTGACTCGCGTAGACTCCGGTGTATCTGAGTACATTTGTTCCACGCTATGCAATTTTGTCAAATTGTTTTCCGTACCTACCTTTGGATTGACATGTACGATATCATAATTGCTCTTGGGATGTGGCTTCAATCGTGCCGGCAAGGATATCAGATCACCTTCAGTTGAGTATAATACTTGCTTTTCGGTCGGAGTGTTAATCGGTTCTTGCAAAGGATTTATTGCTGGGTTAAAATGATGCCCTTCCACATTGTTTATTTCCGATATGTAATTGCTTTGACCACCGCCGTTACTATGCCCGGTAACCGATAACTTATACCCACCGTATTTCATTTTGACATCGTCAAATCGTTGTTGTGCTTCTTGATATCTTGATGTACTACGTTGTTGTTTCATCAATGTCAGAAGATTTACATACCAATCTTCTACATTTTGTCCACGTGAGATGTCCTGGGCAAGAGTGTTCAGACTTCCAAATTCTGCATCAGAGCCTCGATATGCAATAATGACGTCTTGACTTTTAGGATTGACCAACGTTGTAGAATTTCGGCCCGACAAACTTTGATCTACGTAATAACCCGGAAGTCCTCTCATGATACCCTTTAAACGTGTTTTATCACCGTAGCTATATGCATACGAAACATCTGATGCTCGTGCATATTTCGTTTGTGTAGGATTGTCCCTAGACGTGATATTAGCACCAAAGACTTTGTTTAAAGCGGTACTCGGAAATTTCACTGCGTCTTGACTGAGAGCATTTAGCAATTTTGAGGTGTCTCTTTGTGTATACTTGTCAACATCGTCAGGTTTCATAATTGGTCTACTCTTGACTGTGACCATAGATTTGAAAGGTGCATTGCTGTTGCCAGGCCCATTACGCGAAACCGAACTATGTATTTGTTTATCATTTTGATGATCAACAAAATTACTAAAATAACTACTAGATGGACGACAGTAAGCATTGGATTGATAGCTTTGATTACAAGGTACTTGCATTACTATTAACGAGTTTTTGATTTGGGTGTTAAATCGCCTCCGGCTATGTAACTAGCAACTCTTTGCAGAGGACTTGCAGGAGCCGGTGGTGGTACCTGACTCCTTGTTGTTACTCTTGTGGATGCTTGGTTACCAAACATTCTCGGCGACGACATTTCACGTAACTTCAATGATTCTGCGACTGCAAGTTTTATATTTCTATCCTTTCCAGTAATCTTTGACGGTCCAGCTTCAGGAGTTTCTGGTAATAGTTCTTTGGATGCTTCTGCGACCATGGCGTTTCGGTCTTCAGCGTCTTTGGCAATACGCAGCAACGCTTGATTATTGATTTCGTCTTGTGTCATTGTGTGCATTGGATTCATTATCATCATAGGATTAGGCCTGGTTGTATCAATACCACTGCTATAGTCCTGAATGTCTCTTACTAATGGTTCCGTGTTTATGATTGAATTTCTCAAACTATTGTAGAATACCGCACTGTTTTGACTCGGCATCGTTATCACGTAGTTGTTTTTAGCGAGTTTTCCATATCCACGGAACAGAGTGTCGGAACTTGAGCCGTTGGCAATTCCCATCATTTTCATACAATTGCGTCTTCCGACCTCATCGGTCAGGATCGTTCTCATTAAAGTAATGTAGAAAAAGTTTATGTATTATTGCTCGGTCCGGGATTGTGATTGCCTGGTGCATGATTATTTGGAGCCACGACTGCTATACGACCAAAACGGCGTAATTGATTTCTTGATTTGCAATATCTCCGGGCACCGAGAGTTCGTCCTTTCGGGGGTTTATCTTTAAACCCGCAGTATGGTTTCATATATATTACCTATGATTTTCTTTTTTTCAACAACTTAATTTCAGGGTCAGGAATATCAACGAACTCATCCTCTTCCGATTTGTCATAGAATATCAACTGATACTTACGTTTACTTTTCCTTGATCGATTGAGCTTAAGATATCCTTTCAAAGTCTTTTGATAGTTTGGCGATGTCTTATCGCTAATGAACACATTAACTTCATAGTTGTCATAGTTTCTAGATGTCTTGGAAGCAGTATTACCTTCTATCCCTACATTCTGGGAAAACCAGAAGACGCGTCTTCTGAATGTCTTCTGAACGTCTTCTGAATGTCTTCTGGAACGTCTTCGGGGTCCAGAAGACATCCAGAAGACGCCCAGAAGACGTCTTCGGCGCGACTTCTAATGTCTACCATCTTCTGGTTTCCAGAAGACGGTCAGAAGATCTTCCGGGAAGACGTCCAGAAGTTATCTTCTGGACGTCTTCTGTATATCTTCTGGATCCCGGAAGACGTCTTCTTGATATCTTTTAGGCGTCTTCTGTACATCTTCCCGGAAGATCTTCTGGATGTCTTCTGAAACTCAGAAGATGGTAGACATTAGAAGACGCGTAGAAGACGTCTTCTAGATGTCTTCTGGAACCCAGAAGACGTCTAGAAGACATCTTCCGGAATTCAGAAGATGTACAGAAGTCATGCAGAAGACGTTCAGAAGATATCTTCTGAATGCCTTCTGCATGTCTAATAAATTTCAACATTCGTATACGCATTCGCGAGGAATATTTTTAATATTTTTAAATAAGCTTGCAAGAAGGATGAGTGCAAACAAGATGTATGGCATAATACACTTCTCGCCATACTTAACAAACATATTCTCAATGTTTGATACACGACAAGAGATGATTTATTTGTGTGGAAGGCTAAGATGCTTTGGAGACTAAAATTGCTTTAACAATATTACTTTTCAATCAAGAACCTAATCATAAGGAGGGCCACACATATTATTATCCTAACTAGCTAAGTGTCTAGAACTACTTCACATTCATGTTCTAAACAACTAGTCTAATTACCTAGAAACGATGTTCATCTAACATGCACACATGGCATAGGTCTTGGACCACGCAAAAACATGGGTTTTTCACTCGCTCGTTTTTAACCGATCTGAAAAACAACGCACACCAAAATACCAACACTTAGTAGAGTGAAAACACACAATGAATACAAGCACAAATTCCTAGGAAGGGTAAGGTAAGTACCTTTACTCTTCTAGTTGTGGGCGATGGGCTGAAAATGCGCTTTTCCCACTTGCTCATTTTCAGCCAATCTGAAAAACAAAGCGCAACTCAAAACCAAAGGTTAGTAAAGCGGGAAAACACAACGCATAAAGGCAGTATTTTTTAGGTGTGACACTAGGGGATGATAGAGCAAATACCTTTACTTGTGGTGTTGAGGTTGGGCTGAAAATTTACCTTTTGGACTAGGTCATTTTCAGCCGATCTGAAAAACAAAGCGCAACGCAAAACCAAAGGTTAGTAAAGCGCAAAAATAGTACGAGACGAAATACAAGATTACCGAAGGAAAACAAAAAGGCCTAGTGGTGTGAGTTGGAATCGAACCAACATCATCTCGTCCAAAGGACGAGCGAGAACACATGTCTCGTTCACACCTCAATTAGACGCTAAGCACGCCGAAGTGCGCGTAAAAAACCAAGGCACGAAAAGCACCCGCAATCACTATTGAAGTATTGCGTTGTGCAACGTTTTTCTGTTAGACGAACTATTTTAAAAGGACCACTTCACCCAGCAGCAGTCCGCGGAAAACGAGGCTGTGGTGGAATTGAGTTGGATGCAGGTGTAAAAGTGGTAGATGCAAATTTCACTTCAACGTTAAATAAAATTCAAACTCGAACGGTCATGTCGATGTGCGGTGCGGTGCTCGTGCTCACTCCCCTGCGCTGCGCTGGGCCTGACGATGCGATGCGATGCGATGCTAATGCTAGCTGACGATGACGCCTGACCACGACCGCGACCACACGCCAGCGCCACACCAGCGCAGCGCAGCGCTGGCAGATTTTCCGGGTTTGCTATCCGCGGTATCGTGCAGTCATCACGTCTCACGCGACTCACTGCGCGCGTGATCGACTGTTCGACCGTTGCTAGGAGGGATGGTGCTCTAAAACAAGAGCAGTTTCTTCTACCAAATTCGTCGGCCGTTTTAACTTAGTAACTTGGTACGTTTGCCCCTCTCCCGAACAAACCACTTGTTTTTTTGCACTTCTACCTACACCACACAATTATGCCCAGTATTGTGCACCTTATATGTTTTTTTTTGTTTTTTCGCGATTTTTAAAGCTTTTTTCAAAAAAAAACAAAAAGACATACGGAAGACCCCCCAGATATCTTCTGTGCATCTTGTTACCCTCCAGAGATGTCTATAAGGAAGACGTGACTTCTGGAAATCTGATACTTGTAGAAGTTCCACAAAACGTCTTAACACCCCTCTTCGGCTCTAGGCCTAGGTAGACATTAGAAGACGCGTAGAAGATCGTCAAAAAAATGAGGAAGACGCCCCTAAGAGGGGTGTTAAGACGTTCGGTGGAACTTCTACAAGTTGCAGATTTCCAGAAGACATGTCTTGCTCAAAGACATCTCTAAGACAACCGGAAGATGTACAGAAGATATCTGGGGTATCTTCCGCAAACACAGTCAAGAAGACGTCCGGAAGATGTCAAAAAATGTCTTCCGCGTGTCTTCTGTGTGTCTTCCGCGCGTCTTCCGCGCGTCTTTCGCACCTCTTCTGGGTTCAGGAAGACATATATTCCCCGAAGATGTCCGGAAGATGTACAGAAGGTATCTGGGGTATCTTCCGCAAGCACAGTCAAGAAGACGTCCGGAAGATGTCGGGAAATGTCTTCCACGTGTCTTCTGAGTGACTTCTGAACGTCTTCTGAGTGTTTGGCTTCAGGATGCCCTCCGCACTACCTTGGCCAAGTGTCCTTTGTATAGGAGATAGAATGGCAAGTAAACGTGCCGCGCATCTCCAAAAGGGGGAAGCGCCCCCAAAGACCAAAATGTCGTCCTTCAAACGAGCGATGCTCACTAAACCCCCCCCGAATCCGCGGCGGAGGTCTTCCGTCAATCCAAGCCGGAGGTCTTGAAGGGGAAGATGGCAGCGGTGCACGATTGGTTGTCTACGGTGTCGCCATCCCGCGAGCTGGACCATGAGATGCCGGCATGGCTCGGGGAATCCGTCTACATTCATGAGCATTCCCCTGCGACAAGGTGCTTGCTTGTCTCCATAACCCACATGCATCTATCATGCACATTTATGCAGTTTGGAATGCATACAACCGAAGATGTGTGGAGCATCTTCTGCGCAACTTCCGGACGTCTTCCATGTGTCTTCTATGAATTCACCATCACAATATTTTCGCAGGGCTGAAGATCATGAGGACGCGGTTCGTATTTGCGTGCCGCGTCAAAGCAACCGGCCACCTTTCGGCTTAGCCGAGCCCACTAATGTGCTTTTCTCGGTTCAAGAGTTTTTTGGCTATGTGCAAGAAATTTCAGACTTGCATGAACCGGGCTTTAAGGAGCATACGTGGGAGGACATTTTCTCCGATCCATTGGACTTGGCCGATGATCCGGGCACGGTGCACTTTCGACAACATAAGTGGCTGCTTGAGCCTCCCATTGGCGTCAACCTCCAAGGAATGGTGTTGAAGATACGGGATGCAATCGCATCGGGCGAACCATATCATCGTCCTCCGGAGCTTGTGAGTGATGGGGATAGGCGGATGAATCCGCAAAGGCTTTCACCTTCACCTCCGGCCCCGATGGATGAAGTTGTGGACATGACCTATACCGAAGTCCATGAGCCCGAGGACCCTCCCCCGGAGATGCCAACACGAAGGTGCGAACCGGTTGCCACGGCATGCCCGTATCTCCATGAAAGATGTATGCCTGCACGCTCCATCGGAAGTCGTTCCGAAGACGTTCCGAGCGTCTTCTGCGCATCTTCCGGGCTCATGGACTTCGGTAAATCTAACGTAGAACAAAATGACAATAGCAGAATCTGAAATCAAGCATTCCAAAACTGAAATCTGAAATCCACCGTAGAGCAAAATCAGCCAAAACTGAAAATCGGAAATCTAATGTGGAGCAAAATGACACATATAAAAATCTGAAATTGGTTTGTAAAATCTGAAATCAAGCATTCAAAAAACTGAAACCTGAAATCTAACGTAGAGCAAAATCAGCCAAAATTGAAATTTGGAAAATCTAACATAGAGCAAAATGACAAATGCAAAAGTCTGAAATGGAGCATTCCAAAAACTGAAAACTGACATCCAACATAGAGCCAAATTAGCCAAAATTGAAAATCGGAAATCTAACGTCGATCTAACGTAGAGCAAAATGACAAATGTAAAAAATCTGAAATCAAGCATTCCAAAAACTGAAATCAGAAAACTAACGTAGATCAAAATTAGCTGAGATTGAAAATTTTGAAATCTAACGTAGAGCAAAATGACATATGTAAAATTGCACTTTCGCATTTTCCCTTCAATTTCAACAAATGCAACAATCTTGATTATTGCTAATTAATTACAAATGGTCATCACAAATCACAATGGTCAAATGGGGGCAAGGACATAAGAAGATGTTGCGTCCGAACGGCACGAACACCGGACCGAAGACGCTCAAGTGTCACGAAGGCGTTGAAAATGCTACAAGCGGGCATCATGAGCGTGCTAGCGTCTTGGGATAGAGACGAGGGCTACTCGAAAAACATGCTTGAAGACTTGATCGGGCAGTTGACGGTCATAACGAGAGAGCTCACTTCGGAGCTTGTAGACTGTAAGGTACGGAAGACATCTTGAAGACATCCCGAATACGTTCCGAGTACATTCCAAACGTCTTCCTTAATTACCTTTTATTTGGTGATTTTGCAGGATGTTCCTAAGCTTCAAAATCTGGTGGATGAGTTCTTCAAGTCACTCGAGCGCGATGGCTCACCTGACCGGCTGGTCATCAACACGCATTTGCTTTCCCACTTCCCCGACCAACTCCTCATGTATGGTCCAATACGGGGGACATGGATGTACGTGTTCGAATCATTCAACGGGAAGATTCGAAGGTGGGTGAAGAACAATGCATATCCGGTTCAGAGTGTTATGCAAGGCTTCGGGCGGTACCGGATGGTACATGTGGTGCGAGGGTTAATCTTGGTACTTCGTCGCCGGCGGGAGGCAACCACCAATCCCACCCGGCCACCCGCGCTCCGGTTCTTGACCACCGCACCGTTGAGGGCGCCGAACACCGTGGTTTTGGGAACACAAGGCAAGCGCCATGTACTCTCCCGCGCTGAAACGAAAGCGCCGGAGCTGTGGATGCATGGCAACGTGCCCCAATACCGCAAGTTGAAGGCAAAATTCGACGACTACGTCACCTACTGCAAGAGGTAAGTAAGAAATGAAACCCATAAGGTGCCTGGAAGACGTTTCATATATCTTCTAGGCATCTTCCACACGTCTTTGGTAAATACATGTCCTGACACTGTGCACGTATACATTCGCAGGGAAAACCATATTGGTTCGGAGACGTATTGGCGCACATGCCGGAGGGTCTCGCCTGATGGATGTGCCGTTGCATATGCACGGTAGCGACCCCAAGGTCTGGCTGGGGAGACCATTCACGGAGAATGAAGCGGCACTCGTCGAAGGGCCTCCTCGCGTGTGTCAATCTTTCGGCTCGGTCGTGGTTCGAGGAGTTTGCTATCGCACGGCAGCTCAGGACAAGACGAAGAAAACTTGTCAACGTTACTTCCGAGCCTTTTTCTCTGGAGAAACATCAAAGGCCCGAGGAAATCGAGACTGACCGGTGCGTCCGTGCATTACGTTTTGGTGAATGTGCGCAGAATATGTACCGAATGTCTTCCGCGTGTCTTCTCGACGTCTTCGGGGATTCTTACTATAGAGTATTGTGGCTCCAACTCGCAGGTACGCCATGGTAGATAGCATCTACAAGGTCGACTTGGCCGCGAAAGAGTACATTCTTGTGAAGGGAAAGTGGTTCCCTTAATTCAACCAAGCGACGACAAAACGGTTTGCCAAGCTAAACTCGAAGTACGGGCCGGACAATACCGCAAAGGTGGTGTACACATACGACCCGGATGATCCCGAGACACCTTGGGACACTACTGATCCATTTATCCTGGCGGCTCAAATTGAACACCAAGTTGTAATCAAGAAACATCCTGTGATGAAGACGGCGGTGGTATTTGATTTAAAGGCTGACTTTTTCGAGTGCATCGACGATGATGGTTCACGACCGAAAGGTGCAAGACGCAAGCAAGAGGCGATCATACATGCGTGATAATACGCCGGGCATCGTACTTAGTGGTCTGTATGTTGAATAGATGCAATCGTACATGTATGTGTAGATAGACCTATCAATTAACTTAGCCGTATATTATGTATCATAGCAACAGAGCATGACGACAACCCTGAAGTTGTTAGGAAGATACCTGGAATGTCTTCCGCATGTCTTCCGTGCGCCTTCTGAATGTCTTCTGTGATTACGCGACTAGTGTACGTGTGGTATGAAGTAGCTATGTGGCCAAATTGCATAATCATCACATATGTGTCGATAACACATGTCAGAATGTATTCTGGCCCAGAAGACATTCGGAACATCTTCCGGGTATCTTCCGGGAAGACTGGCCTTTGCATGTCTTCCGGGAAGATGTCTTCCGAAATCCGGAAGACATTCCGCACATCTTCGGCACGTCTTCCCCTAAGAGTGTCTTCTGGTTTCCATAAGACGTTCCACTCAGAAGACGTCTTCTGGAAACCAGAAGACATCATTTCTACGAAGACGTCTATAAGACGTTCAGAAGACGTCTTCTAGACGTCTTCTGATTTTCCCAGAATGTAGGGTATACCCTCTTTCTTCAACGCACGCTCAGATTTTGTGGCCTGCTTGTTTTCACTGTCAGTCTTGGTCCCATGAGTTTCTTTGGATGGTTTAGAAACAGGTCCTTGAACCTCTTTCAATTCTTTTGGTTTGTATTGTCGGCTTAAGGTATCACCGTCAGCGTCCTCTATTACGAAAGACAACCCCTTTCTACTTCGGACTTTGTACACCTGCGTAGACCATGTTTGACTCTCTTTATCAAATGTCTTCTTAGTCACACGTAATCTCACTCGATCGCCTGGTTTAATGTCTAACTTTTGTAAGAGTTTGGCAGTTTGATTGCGTTTCAACAAGACACTTCTAATAACACGATTCTTATTCATGTCATCAGGAGGGGTATCATTGATATTACCTTGATTTACCGTTTCATTATAGTTCTCGACGATTGAGTCCAAATAGTCGACCCAATTGTTTCTACCTGTGCTCGCCTCATTGATATTAAATCTTCGTTTCAAAGTTTTGTTGAATCTTTCAATTTTACCTTGCCGAGTGTGGTCCTCTTTTTGAGACGTGTAATGTTTGATTCCTTTCTCTTTCAACAATGCTTGCACGGGTTTGTTCGCGAACTCGCTCCCTAAATCGGTACTTAGTGTATCCATTTTGGTTTCCTTTATCAATCGTCTCATGGCAGGAACGATACCCTCGACATCCTCCGATCGTTTATTGTTCTTGTCTCTGACGGTTTTGGATTTCAAAGCGATTGCATACGCTTTGTTAGTATTAACATTAACCGCCGTCAGAATCACGGCATATCCTTTGTTCACCGATTTGTCTTTCGGTACGAAGGCAAGGTCGGCTTGTATAGAGACCTTATCGACTGGCCCATAGGTCGGAAAGTAATCTTTACGGGTTACACGTTTGGGTTGTGCCAAAACTTGTGATGTTTGTGTTTTGGAAATTGCAGATTTGACCTGAGACTTTGTGACTTTATAACCTTGTGCCTTAAGCTTTTTGGTGAATGCATTGGCACCGCTCATTCCGATCTTCGGGTCCAGATATAATTCTTGGAGTCTACTCTCAGATATTGGTTTACTTGTCATACTATATTATAGTGTTACATATAGTATACAATGACTTATCAAATCAAAGCTTACACAAAAAGTCAAGCACGGAAACTCGGTGTTAAGATCAGCCCATCAAATAATCAAAGCAAAAAGATTGATGTTTTCAAGGATGGTAAATTGATCGCTCAGGTCGGACAGCGAGGTGCTTCTGATTACCCTACATACATGGCCACTAAGGGTAAAGAGTATGCCGATGAACGACGTCGGTTGTACAAAATTAGACACAAGAAAGACCGCAATGTCGTCGGTAGCAATGGATACTATGCAGATCGATTATTATGGTAGCGTTAAATGTTTCCAAAACACTAATATATATAATATAATTCAAATCTGGCAACATTTAACGCTTTTACGACAATGGCAAAATGTCCCATGTCGTCCAATCAATGTTTCCTTTGTCATAACTGAAATTAAATGTCTTGGATTCCGATCTGACTTCTAACCCTAATGAATTTGATTGATGTCTGATAACAAGGTTACTCATTTTGACTGGGTCGTTCCTTTGATTTAAAATCATATTTTTCATAACATCATGATTGATATGTTCTAAGTTTTCAGTACTCAAAGAGAAACCTTTTATCTTGGTCATACAATATTCATCGGCGAACTTCAGGCTGTATGACTTTGGTCCAGTGCTCAGGAATTCAATACACTTACCATGTTCTTTTTCCAATCCTTGAAGCTCACACTTAAGATAACCTAACCATGGCTGTCTATAACCAGTCCCGTGATATATATGATGGTTCTCTTGAGTTTCTATATATATAATGGAATCAGTATCAAAGTATAATACGTTTGAGAACCCGGTGGCTTCTATCAGCTCGTACAATTTCAATCGTCCATAGCTGGTTATGAACGCGGCCAACACCTCGTTCGTTGAAAACCGTGTGTCGGCATACACATCAGAATTCTCGGTAAAATTCATCAATACCATCTCATTCTCTTCAGATCCAATAAACTCATATTTACAATCGTACCTCTTATTACCGATTGTATTGTAGAACTCACCTGGATTTTGAATGACCTTACTTTTAGATTTGTTTGATCGTTCACCGAGTTTTCCATATAATATATTTTGCATGTCTTTAGCAACTTGTCTCATACCTGGATTGTATTTGATGTTTCGTTTGTCTAACTTGATACCTTCATGAAATTCAAAGTCTTTTATGAATGTATCTATGTCACCATCAGGTGGCCCTGACGACTCGGTCTTGAGTTTTAAAAACGTATCAATGTAAGCACCGAACAAATCAGTTGTAGTCTCCTTCCAATGTTTAATTTCATAGATGTCAAGAATCTTATATCCCTTTTCAATAGCCTTCTCCAATTCCACCGCGGTCCATGTTCCGACCATTTCATACAACGGAAAGATCAATTTGTTTGTAACGTGCGGTAACACACCAAACTTCAAATGTTTATTTGGTAGTATCTTACATTTAATCAATCCAAAGTATCCATGAATATCAAGGGATTTAACATCTCTAATAATCTCCGGGTGCCCTTTCGGGAACCGTTTGGTCTTCATTACCGAAGGATACATAGAGTTGAAGTCTTGATATCTGATATATTCATTGTCTTTGCATTTATAAAACAACTTGCCTAAATCAACTCTTGCACCATGATAGGAGTCTCTATCATGAATGGGAGAAGCTAAAATTTGTCTATCTAAGAATGCATTTCCAACATGTGAAGTCTTCAATTGAGCAACTTGTGAATCCCAGTCCGATTCCCATATATATACAAGATTGTAGCCAGCTGCCTTGATGTCCTCTAATCGTTTCATTGTTTGACGATTAACTTCGCCAAATGTCATGCCCGATCTCCGACCCTGTTGATACTGAATATCATCTTTGTGATATTTCTTCAAATCGGCGTGAAACCAACTACCAAGAAATTCATATACGGTGTTTGTTGTTTTATCAAATCCATCAACATATATGTGTAACCCCGTATCTTTGAGTTTATAGTTCCGTTTACCATCCAAATCTATGACAAGCTTCGCCGACGTTGTGTGTACTATATAGTCCAACCATTGATTCTCTTTGATAGAGGCATTCTGCGATTTGGTCAGTGATTGTAGTATACCTACCGAGTCGTTGGGCATACACTCATTTCTCCATATGTTCACAGCCAATTGAGCCAAAGTTAGATAGCTGAATGGATCAAACTTATTATCCGTAATTTTAAGAAAACAATCTCTGAAATCGAAGACAGCTCGACGAAGAATCGTAACATCATCGTGACAATATCTCGCAAGCTCTTTTGGATGTTCAAAAATACAACATTTACTCTTTTTCTCAAACCACCAATGATATAACTTTGTATAAGCTTCGGGTTGTAAGATTTCTGGATTGTAATATTTGATATCGGGATAAAGACCCATGTAGTGTTCGTTCTCTTTTGTATTGAAAAGATGTGGATAATATCCCTTCGTGATTTCATGTTCAAAGCCGAACATTTCCGGAAGAGCATGTAATGGTCTTGACATAAACATATATGAGTCAATGAACCTCACGTTTCCAACTTTCATACATAGAATGTCGGCACCAGTATATAATATATCTTGTGGAGGCTTTCTTTGGACATTGATGATATGTTCTACTATTAATCGGAAATCGAAGCGACTCCCGCAATGGGCGACGAAGGTATGATTATCATGTTTTTCAAATATACCCATTCCAGAAAGTCATCTATTGTTTTGTGAATGACAAACGAACCGTCGTGATATTGGCTCTCGCAATGATTAACAATCAATCTGCCGTTGTCATTCATTGTTTCAAAATCAAAACAAACAATGGTTTTATAGTCCAATACAGGTTTTGGATCAACCTTGGTCATGTAACACTTGTGCTCATTAGGTTACAAACGATCTTACAATTAGGACATGACTTGTATCCACATATATGTTTCTCATTGGGATTAAATATAACATTGCACATCTTACATTTGTGAACCTTATCACATGTTATCAGTTCGGTATGAAGATCATAACACTCTTCATTCATGAACTTACGATTGCATATCTCACAATGATGCCATTGTTTATTGCCTGATGACAATCGTGTATCCTTGTTTGCAAAGATGCATTTCTGAGACTTGCATTGAGAACATGATGGTCTATAGGTCTTGCCTTTGAAGCAATCAATCCTTGTAATCGGTTCATAGTGATTGTCATGTAAGAGTATGTGATAACTATCATTATAACTTGAATAGTCATTGTGCTCGTTAAAGTACGGCGGGTAATACATGATTGGATCACCGCCAAGTCTTTCAGTGATACCCCACACAAATATGTTAATTTCATAATGTTTTTCTAAAATAGAAAAGTCTTCTATATTGATTCCATTTTGATCCATTTTCGGAAACAATTTCAAACGCAGCTGATTAGATATTGTTGTAATATTGCCTCTATGATTGCTGGCATCTCTTTTGAGTTGCTTCCATTTGTTTTCATATTGATTCTTTTTTATGAGATTATCACTCAACATCTTATCTAATTTTCGTTTCCTATGTAAAAGTTCCAAAGATTTGATACCACAATTGTTGCGAGATTCAATCTTAATCACACATTGCTTCAATCGCAATTCAACACTATTCTTCGGAGCTGCCGTACATTTGCTACCTTTACCTTCTGGTGGTTTGGAAGAGTAATATTCAACTTCGATATCTTTGGCAACCTCGACCGACTTTTTGCTGCTATCTCCACCCTTCGGACTTTGCAGCATCTCTTCAAATTTCGTCATCACATCTTGGCGATCTGAACCTTTGACCCACTTGGATGTGGTCCCATCTTCAAAAACCGCTCTTAACGAGACTTGTTCAGTTCCTTTTGATTTTTCAGGTAACCAATAGTTTAAACTGCTACCATCGGGACCAGCTCTTTCAAGAAACGTTGTAAAGGGAACCTTAAGTTTTTCAACATCGGTACTGAATTTCTTGATATGTCTTTTAGAATCTCCGACGGTATACTTATTGATTTCATCATTTCTATTTTGTTCTTTAGCAGGTTTCTTACCTTGCTTGGTCCACTGTCGTCTTGTAACTTTCTCAACCTTCTCTTTTGATTTCCGATACTTCTTCTTGTAATCACGTACAGCTTTCGTCCGATCGTCACCACTTAAATTTTTACTTTGTAAGTCTTCCCAATCTGCAGCAGTGAGCTTATGGCGTGCCTCAGGATTTTGCTGTCTCAATTTAGGGGGCATCTTCCTATACTATATAAATTATATTTTTGTGGCATCACCGCGACTTTTTTTCATTTGTTTTTTCATTTGTTTTCTCATTTTTATACGTTTCTCAATATCATCAATGGCTTTTCGATAATTTGAAACACCGGTGTACTCTTCGGTAGGTCGTTGAAATACTGGGTCACCTGTTATTGTACCAATGCTTGTTTGGTCTAAAGGTGCTACCATGATAGGAGCTATCCTACGAGGTGCTTTGGTCGGCAAAGCAGCATCTTTGACATGCTGTTGATACACCGGTTGTCCTGATGGAGTACCATGGTCTAAGGCGGTTCTACTTTTTGCCTTCGGCTTTTTAACGACCGGACGACCACGCAAGCTTTTCAATTTATCTCCTTGTGTCATCTTACCCTTCTTTTTGATTCCGTGTTCTTGTCTATATTCTTGAGCACATTGCCTTAGTTTTGTAATCCAAGCCTCCTTGGTCATGTATATACTATACTAATATAAAATCACGCAAAATGTTTCCCGATCAGTAATATATATAATATAATTCAATATTGACAACATTTAACGTATTTGCGATTATCGTGGGTCAGATCAAGAAATTTTATTTCTTAGGGTATCTTATAGTTACTTAATGCCAGTTAAAGGACAGAAAATTACCGACCCAGATACACTTGAACGCCTTGCGAAAATGAGGGAGAAAGCTCTTGCCACTCGCCAAGCCAAAGCCAAACAAAAACAAGATGTCAAGATGGCCGAACAACTTAAGCAATCTCAAAAAGTTGCCGACGCACAAGAAACCATCAAGAAAGCTACGACGAAAGCACCTATACCGGAACCACAGGCAGAACCGGAATCAATATCGGAACCCGAAGTGGAACATATCGTTGTCAAGAAACCAAAAGCCCCTAAGAAGAAACCGAAAAAGCAGGTTGTCATCGTTGAATCTGATAGCTCTCAATCGGAAGAAGAGCCTGAAGTGATCGTTAGGAAGTCTACTAGACGAAAGCAAAGCCGAGTTGAATCTCAATCACCACTACCTCGTAAGAAAGACGCGGAAATGGACCCGGGTTATGATAAGGCTTACTCTAGTCTATTTCTATCGTTATAGTATATGCAGTTCCAAAGACTGAAAGATAAGAATTACAATATTAAGATTCCGAAGAAGAGTGCTTTTCCGATCGAGACTCCGGACGACTTTATTCAATTACCGATGGTAACACTTGCAAATTCCAAACGCGGTGGTGCTAAAACAACAAGCCTTACTCATTTACTACGGTTAATGCAATATAACAATGCATTGGAGAGAATTATATTGGTGTCGCCGACATATGAGAATAACAAACACTATTTTGAAGACCTTCCTTTAGACGAGAGTGATGTCCTTGAACCGGAGATAGACGTGATACCTCAGATTGAAAACATTTTAGATGAAGAAGCCCTTGAATATGAATCATATGTTGAAAAAACAAAACGTTATAAAAGACTCATGGACATGTTACACAAGAGTGAAATGAGTGTGTACGAAATACCCGCTGATTTACTTTTGGAGTTTGCCGACGAAAACGATAACATTGCACCACCACAATACAAATACAAGGTTACCAATAGACCACCATCTGTAGCAATATTCTTCGATGATTGTTTAGACTCACCCGTGTTCAGGCCCAAATCGGGATTGGGCCGTTTCGTTATCAGTCATCGACATAAAGGTAAAACGAAGAATATGGGCTCGATCGGCTGCTCCCTGTTGTTTGCAACCCAAGCATATACGAGCAACGGGGCGGGACTACAACGTGCTATACGATCGAACCTTACCCACATCCTACTTATGAAGACAAAAAATCAAGATGAGCTAAAACAGATAAGTTCAGAATTAGGCGGTGAGGTTTCCCCCGAAGAATTTTATGATGTCTTCAATCAAGCAGTCCAAGATAGATATGACTTTCTATTTATTGACCTTGCAAAGAAAGATTGTCATCCAAGCATGTTTCGGAGAAATTTTAACGAGTTTATTCTTCCAAGTCAAGAAGACCAAAAAAATCCCGCCATATTTTAAGCTCTTCAATGTCAATTGTCGGGCGGTCCTTGAGCTCTAATTGATATTTCATAAAATATATTTTATCTTGAAGTTCTTTTGGTAAATCATAAAATGTCGTTGGCATCAGATACTATCTATTCCAATAATCTTTTCCATACGGGACGAAGATCTCGGCACCCTTCTTAACATTTTTTGTAAGCTTCACATTCCCAACAGAATTTATTTTGGCATTCTGAGAACAACCGGTTCGTTTGGCATCTCGTGCTGTACAACTATTGTATTTGCCGGCTACCGAGTTGGTTTTTTCAGCATCAAAGAATGTATTGGCATTCTTTTGCCAAATGTGAGTTCTATCATTCATCGGTGGCAACTGATCAGCATCAAGTTTGATCGTGCCCACTACATATTTACCTACAATGGTTCC
>LGRX02034182.1:0-31562 GCA_001247695.2 Cymbomonas tetramitiformis
AGACTCCCTTCATTGACGCGGCAGAGACTCCCTTCACTGACGCGGCAGAGACTCCCTTCATTGACGCGGCAGAGACTCCCTTCATTGACGCGGCAGAGACTCCCTTCACTGACGCGGCAGAGACTCCCTTCACTGACGCGGCAGAGACTCCCTTCATTGACGCGCTGCCACGGATGCGTCAAACACACTCAACTGACCATGCTTGTTAAACTGTATAGCTGCCTCCTATCCCGGGGTTGGCCGCGCGATAACTTCGAAGAAGTCTACTGGAATATCATAATAGGTCATTTGAGGGTTTGGAGATCGAGCAGCCGAGTAGTTATGATTGGACTTCAGATTTTCAGAGGGAGGTGGATAGAAATAACAGAAGCAGGGTTCGACCACGGAGCACTTGCGCAAACACGCCGGCCGCAAGCTACGAAAGCCCCACTTACAAATCCGCCACAAGTCAAACTCACCTGATACAATTTGTGGAGGTAGTTTGTGAACGAAACGCACTTTCCCTGTTGCATGTTGCCTTTCCGGAGTTTCTTCTCATACTTGGTCGTATATGCAGACAGAGCCTTCGTGAGAATCTGCAAAAATAGTCAAGGCAAAATATGGCGCTAGATTATATCTGCTCTGTTTTCCGCTGGTATGCGGTGATGAGGAGAAACTTGCGCGTATGTGCTGCGAGCACACAACACTGCCTTGAGCGCGCGCGCGCTGCATCCGCATGCCTCTGCACTGTATCCAGCGGAGCGCCACGAAAGCGTCCGCGCCGCACTGCGCCTGCCATCAGCAGCAGGTCGGTGGTCCTCCCTAGTTTCCGCTTTGCCCTCTTCTCCTCGGAAGGGTTGTTAGGGTGTTGCGAGCTTCCGCCCTCCGCACCTGCTCCGGGATGTCGTCACCCAAGTCGTTGGAGGCGAACAAAACCGCCATCACACCAAGCTCGCTGTTGATGAATCGCACACACACTGAGCCGAAGTTCAGCACCTCTCTCTGCGCCCTCCACTGAGACGCAAAATCGGTAGTTGCTGAGCTCACAGTGTTTCGCGCGAAGCCCAATAAAGCAGTCCCCGCGGAAGCATGACTTGGGGAGGCCGATCCCTTGCTTACTTGTTCGAGCAGAAGTGGAGCGTGCAGTCGCCGACAGTCCAATTTTGCAAAGCGCTGATCTCACCTTCTCCTGCCAAGGGGGCAACGAGCCATGCACACGTATCGCAAACCGTGGCGTTGCGTGCAACCTAAGCCATGAGTGAGGACGCTGTCGCAGTGCTTCGGTGACCACCAGTCACACGGGGCGCCACGCATCAAGCCGTCAAGATAAGCACCTGGAGACTTGGACAAGTTCCGATCGACACACACTCGAGGTGCTTGTAACGTCGCTAACGCGAACGTGACCGACAAACGCCACTCTATCACTTGGGCACAGGACACGTTTCAAGGAAGGAACGCCTACTTTTGGTAGTTCGAGGCAAAGAAAGCAAATTCGCGTGGAGTATCTGAGAGGGTGCGTTTCGAGATAGCACCTTGCCCATCAGTCACATCTTCCATCACAAGCGCCTGAGCCTGCAGGTTCAGCGCGTAGAGCACTCCGCTCAAGTTGATCGCCTGCTTGCCGCCACTTTTTGGCTCGAAGTACCCGTTACCCCCAGATGGTCCCCTGCAGCGCCAAAGCGCACACACCTCTCGTGCGAGCAGCCTTTGTAGGATGGCTGAGCGTAATGTGTGGTTAAGTTTGAACAAGTGCCATGAAACTATATCTATGAACAGAGGCGCTATAAGAAACGGCTCCTCGAATTCCAATACGCGTGCGCCATTTTCCTGAAGGCGGATGAGGGATTCACGGTAACTTTGGCGGCCAAGGTTTCAGTTTCACACCGGAAAGAGCTTTACCGTGTTGTCAAAATTGTCTGTCTGAGGACCGCACAGTATACAGAATGTCCGTTCCAAGCACCACAAAGCAGAGTTCGCCTTGAGAGAACTGGAATATATGCACCGGAGTGCCTGGTCCCGGTAGATGTGCTCGATCCTTTCTGTGGCGAAGTCAACTTCATGACACTCGCACTTGCTAAACACGCCATAGTCTCCTCCGACGAGAGTGACACAAATAGAACGCGTCTATCTTCAGGGAAATAAATAACGTGGACAGTGTAAAACTATCGTTTTAAGGTTATTACATAGCGCGCTTCACGTGTGTGAGCTGCAGCAGTTAAGGTCAAATCTGCAGAGGGTTCAAGTACCTGCAGCTCTGCACACCTGGCTCGACGGCCGATTTTGATTCCAAACCGAAGCCCTCGGTATACTCCTGTCGCGCAGGGCTTTTAGTAAGGCTGAGAAATAAGCATGCCTGGTTATAAGCGCGACTAGCTTGTGTAGTTGCTGAAGTTTTACACTGTTCACTCACACACGCACGCGCTTGGGCCAAAACGCAGACATATACTTGGAATGGGCGGGCTGCGTGTATCCTCTCCACGTACTTGGGAATAGAGGCAAACCCCCGTACGCGAGGAAAAGATGAGGAAGCCATCCATGCGTAAATTAATGTGATCAATATCTAATACGAGTAACGAAGGTATAAAGTGTACGCCGCCCGCTGCTTTGTATTGCACTCGTCGCTGCTGATCAATCGACCTTGCGAGCTGTAAGGGGCGCGAGTAACACGTGCAAGTTTGTTCTCGGACGCATATCAGAACGGAAAGAAACTGTCAGATATTTGTATTAAATATCTCTGCCACTGTCCGATGCTCGTGTGGATGTGGGTGGCAAGAACGAAGATAAATGCAAAATGTTTTTCGTATGGTCATGCGATGGTGATGTCTCATTATTCGCATGGTCTCCTCGTCGTGTGTCGATGTCGTTGGCTACTGCCCCGAGCTTGGGTCCTATCACAAGGACCCACGCATAATGCTCGTACCATGCATAATAATTGAATATAGTTATAGTTTGACCGCTTTCGTCGAGTATTTATGAGCCCAATTAATTTATTTTTAAGTGAGAATGCATAGTGATTGCATTTATGTCCTTGGTTGCGGCGGTTACTTTGGATATGTGTTTCCCCTCAAAAATAATTAAAATGGCGGGTCCTTTCACAAGGACCCATTTTTTATTTGCTTGCTCGAAGGTGCTATGAAAATTGCAGGACCTATGTTATCAAGTTCTCGAGCTGCTCTTTCTGCAGTGTCTTGTCAAAACTTTCATCCGAGGTCATCTTGACCCTCAAAATATAGGTTGAAGCAGCAAAAATGGCCCAACTTAAAAATTACACTAAATCGACTGCCCAAAATGTCGCCTTTCGTCTTGTATGACTGTGCATATGCACCATGATATGGTCCATTCTGGGTATATAGAGGGCTTAAAAATTACGTTAGTGTGTATATATGAAGACTGCAATGCGGCGATAGCTTGCAGGCGTCATGTGCGCAGTCAATGTCACCGCATCTCCGACATTGTTCCATGCCAAAATTAGCCCACGATATTTCCTAATATTTGCCTAGGAAATGGCGGGATATGTGGATTGTGACACCTATAACGGCGTGAAATGGGATGCCACCGGGCACAAACATCCACCGATCATCGGCCATGGTATGCGGTGCCACCAATATTGCATAGCGTCGGCGCCGTGTGCTTCAAAATTCCGTTTGTGAAAAAATCAAGAGCTACATAACTCGTTTTCAAACATTTGAAAAACTACAACGTTGAACGAAATTTCAGGGTTACTAGCAGTTATGCTACCAAGAGACGCGCGCCACATCGGATATATGCCAAGCAGCCATAGGATAAGTTAGTTTGGGTCATAATTAGTCTACCTTATTGGTGGTTGCCTCAATTTATCTCAAGAAGATGCATTAAAAAAATCGTGAAAAAGTGGTCCTTGTGAAAGGACCCAACGCAATTTGGGTCCTATGATAAGGACCCCGGGGCACGAGTAGCCATCGTGTCTCATTATCTGTATGTTTTTTTTTTATGTTTATATTTTTTAATATTTATCGCCAAAACGCTGCGAGCATGATCGCGAACAGGCCTGAAAGCCCGATCGTAATAAATTTCGTAAAATCGTCACCCTTTCGCCTTTGCTCCGATCGAACGGTTACTCGTTGCGACTAAAGTCGTCTGACGATGACGTGACACCAATCCATAGATCCGGACTTCAGGGTGACATAGAAAAAGAAATCATAGTCGAGAGCGAGAGTTGCAGTCGAGTGACATGACAATGACATGACATGAGATGACACACGACAGTGAGTGAAAGCGCTCTGTGGACGCTGGACGGTATAAAGCGTAAGCGGCTACAGTAACACTGTACGGTTAGAGCTGTAAACTAATTCGGATAATATTCACGATTCGACTGTATGATAATTCAAGAGTTTCAACAAGAAGCAGTCCTAAATTTTTGAAAGCAGCCGGTAGCCGATCAATTGTCGCTGGACCCCGTGTTAAACGCCGTTTCAAGTCGTTGAAGGGCAGGAGCCTCCTACTGCCTACAGGCGGATAGAGCGTGCAGTGATGTTCAACGTCATCATCAAATAGGTATTTAAGCTTTCGTGGGCGTTTCTTTAGAGTCAGCCTCACGCAAGGCTGTGGTTCAACTCGCACTTTCACGAAATGCCAAGTTCATCTAAGGGACGTTGTGTGCACGGGGATGACTAGTGTCTTCAATTTCGCTGCAGTGCCCACTTTGAAAATGCTCCTTTTCCTTTATCGAATATTTCGTATTTGCCGGCGAGCTGACGAGAATAGCTTTCGCTCCTATGATTTGAGGAAATATGGGGCACTAGAAGTGTTTTTTCTCAGTGAGGTCGATATTTTTTTACATTGTCAGGTCGCGTATCGATATTCCAAACGAACGCTTTTTAACGTGATGGCTATGTGTGGAGTCTGTGTCTTGTGCGTCAGCGTCCTACACTCACAAACCGTGTGCATCGGGCTGCGGTGTCCACGTGGCAGATGTTACTCCGTTATTTGGGAACCAGAGACCACCCGAGGAATCTTGCAGCTCGACGCGCAACGCTTATGCAAATATGTGCTTTTAAATAAGCTGGTTGCTCGCTTCTGATCATTCACGGGACAGTCGTATTGACCAAAGCTTCAGTAAAATCAAGCAAGGCCATGTATCGCTCTGCTTCATGGTTGACGAGTGATGGAGTGCCAATTGATAGGTAAAACCTCTCTCCTCTCCTTCTCACCTTTGGTGAATTGTACCAAGAGAACATTTTATTTCGAAGAAAAAGTGCGTCTTGCAGTATCCACGGCATGATCGTGCGCACCAGGCGTGCGGTTATATGGCTCCGATGCGCTGTTTGAAGTTTCCCCCACCTGCACCGTTTACGATAACGCGTAACGTTGGCTGAGAACTGGCTTATCACAAAGCATCCATCCGCAAAAGCTGGAGCTGCACGGCCTGAGTGCCTTGTGCGACGGCGTGAGACGGGAAGGCGGGAAGGACCTGTGACGGCGCAGATGGCTGATCACGTATGTCATCTGCCTCCTCCTTGGAACTGGTACACTACTGCCCTGGAACGTGTTTATCACAGAGACCAAATATTTTGGCGACCGCTTCCACACGCAACCCTACAACAAGCTGGTATTTGCCTCGCAACCTCCGCGCCGATTCACCCCCCTTCCATCCATCTGGCCTCCCCGCTCAGTGTGCCGAATAGTTTTTCTCCATACCTCCCGAAGTGTTGCTAGTACAAGCGAGCGTACCAACGCCAATCGTTTGTTCGTTGTTTGTCCAGACTCCTCGCCTCCTGGGAAGCCCCCTTCTCCAGGTCGGTCGGGTCGGAGACTCCTCGCCTCCTGGGAAGCCCCCTTCTCCAGGTCGGTCGGGTCGGGGACTCCTCGCCTCCTGGGAAGCCCCCTTCTCCAGGTCGGTCGGGTCGGGGACTCCTCGCCTCCTGGGAAGCCCCCTTCTCCAGGTCGGTCGGGTCGGGGGAAGCCCCCTTCTCCAGGTCGGTCGGGTCGGGACTCTCGCCTCCTGGGAAGCCCTTCTCCAGGTCGGTCAGGTCGGGGGACTCCTCGCCTCTTGGGAAGCCCCCTTCTCCAGGTCGGTCGGGTCGGGGATTGTCTCGCCTAGGGGGTCCTTACTCCAGGTCCATGAAGAGTCCCACCTGAAGGTTTCTCACTGCAATCAGTCCAGTTACTCACGCATTCGCCGGGAGGCTCAAGAAGCCAGGTCGCTCTTTTTGTTCTTCGATAACTGCGTTCTGGGACTATTTGCATTCGCTGCCTCGCACTTGCCTTCGAGTCGAACCGCGCGCCACGTCTTCCTTTCCTCGAGATCTGTGAGAACTGACAACATTTGGCATTTGGACAGGTGTCTGACAACTTCATCAACTTCATGACGGTTAGCTACCAATCGTTTAACCTCATGGGGCTTGTGGTGGTGGTATACTGGAAGGTGCGGAACTGGGAGGGGGCCCACGCCATCGTGTTCCGCAGTTAACGCCAACGCAAGCAGGGAGTGTGCTCTATTGTGCTCCTCTCCATAGCAGAGGATATTGCCGTGCTCTCGTGCAACCTGGAGGCGATCTGACACGCTGGGATCGGCCACACGCCTTTTTCACCAGAATGAAGGTCGTGTGGAAAAACAAGCCAGCTGAACAAGGGGGTGAAACGGGTCGCAGCTATATCCGCGCTGCGCTGAGGAGCCCCGCACACACACACACACACGTCGAGTCTTCAATTCTCCGTGTCAGGCTTACAAGGCTGGGGAAGGTCACGGTCACCCCCCAGCCTCGAGGCATCTTCACTTAGCTGTGGGTTTTTGCCAGCACGGAGCTGAAAGAGGCGGAGTCTGAGGCGTAAGAGTTTAGTTGTCTGCCAACTGAGCAAGGACAGATCCTGCCTGCAAGGTGAAGGGCAGGTTCCCAGCAAGTAGGCAGGTGGCTGAGTCTGAGGCGAGGATGGGGAGTGGGGCGTGTGGGGTGGTGATTAAAATCACCGTGGCTGCAGTTTGGAGAGACGATGAGCATGAGGGTGCAAGTTATGTGGCCTCTTATCCTTGGCAGCATTTTGATGGGGCTAACGTGTGCCTTGGTTGAGGTGCGCCCTCGATTCTGCCAAGCAGCTCCACACGGCGAACCACTCCAGGAGGCGTGGTGTGACGCTCCACACCGCGAACCGCTCCAAGAGGCGTGGTGTGACGCTCCACACCGCGAACCACTCCAGGAGGCGTGGTGTGACGCTCCACACCGCGAACCACTCCAGGAGGCCTGGTATGACGCTCCACACCGCGAACCACTCTAGGAGGCGTGGTGTGACGCTTCACACCGCGAACCACTCCAGGAGGCGTGGTGTGACGCTCCACACCGCGAACAACTCTAGGAGGCGTGGTGTGACGCTCCATGAGCATGTGTGGTAAACTGCCACAGGACAGGTTGCTTGTTGCTTCTCAGCCAATGCATAGAACGTGTATTTCGAAGGTCTCCAAGTGTCCGAGCTGATATCCTGCTGAATTCGTTGTCTGTGTCAGAGTTGTATTTAGAACGAGTCGATTCCCAGTCTCGTGCCCTGATACCACTGCAGGCTGGTCAAGTTGGGCTTGCAGAGGTTGCTCTGCTAGGGTCGGGGCTGAGGTGGTGCCACTTTGAGCATGCTGTGTTGGTACAGGTGGAGGGCATCAGCGGCAACTTAGTGATGTTCCTCACGTTCCCCTCCTGTGCCCTGCTCGGATTCTTCGCAGCAGGTACTGGCAGACCGGCCAGGCAGAGCAACCACGTTTTGAGAGACTGATAAGAGGACATGCATTCTGAGACCCCAGCCTGGCAAAAGCTCGACCACCCTCTACCACACCAGAATGAGGTGCTGTGTGTTGACCTCGAGTGACGGAGTGCGAGCGAGTCTCTTGGGTTCGGGGTGGGAGATGGCCTGCAGTTCTGTGTGGAGGCGTCTTTGGTCTGGCGAGCTTCTTGCCGGCGGCGTACACCCAGGTGCGCCCTGCTGGGGCCCTGCTGTGCTGAAGACCTTGCATGCCGGCGCCGAGGGCGCCCTGAGAGTGCCCTTCCTTCACGTGGCTCTCCTGAAACCCCTGGCAGTGCAGCACTGGATGTTGTGCTGTGCGGTTGTTCCGCCCGGCCTGATCACGGAAGGATGACGGGCGACGTTGACGGGGCAGCTGCTCCTCCGCCTGGCCTGATCGCGGGAGGATGACGGGCGACGTTGACGGGGCAGCTGCTCCTCCGCCCGGCCTGATCGCGGGAGGATGACGGGCGACGTTGACGGGGCAGCTGCTCCTCCGCCCGGCCTGATCACGGGAGGATGACGGGCGACGTTGACGGGGCAGCTGCTCCTCCGCCCGCTCCGATCACGGGAGGATAACGGGCGACGTTGACGGGGCAGCTGCTCCTCCGCCCGGCCTGATCACGGGAGAATGACGGGCGACGTTGGCGGGGCAGCTGCTACTCCGCCCGGCCTGATCACGGGAGGATGACGGGCGACGTTGACGGGGCAGCTGCTCCTCCGCCCGCTCCGATCACGGGAGGATAACGGGCGACGTTGACGGGGCAGCTGCTCCTCCGCCCGGCCTGATCACGGGAGAATGACGGGCGACGTTGGCGGGGCAGCTGCTACTCCGCCCGGCCTGATCACGGGAGGATGACGGGCGACGTTGACGGGGCAGCTGCTCCTCCGCCCGCTCCGATCACGGGAGGATAACGGGCGACGTTGACGGGGCAGCTGCTCCTCCGCCCGGCCTGATCACGGGAGAATGACGGGCGACGTTGACGGGGCAGCTGCTCCTCCGCCCGGCCTGATCACGGGAGGATGACGGGCGACGTTGACTGGGCAGCTGCTCCTCCGCCCGGCCTGATCACGGGAGGATGACCGCGGGAGCTGCGGGGGGACATCGCAGGCAGTGATGGCCGGGCAGGGCCTTGCTGGCCTCGGGGTTTCTTTGACTTCGATTCTCACCTTGATGGCGCAACCTCAGGCAGATTCTGACGCCGCTGAACATGATTACAAGGTCCGCCCACGTGCACGTCGGTGCATACAGACAGTAAGTGCTGCATACAGCACACCGTTTTGATTCCAAGGGCCAGTCTCGGGACCGTCTCTCGGGGCCTGCGGCGTCTCTCGGGGCCTGCGGCGTCTCTCGGGGCCGTCTCTCGGGGCCTGCGGCGTCTTTCGGGGCAGTCCTACTGATCAGCACAGTGTTGGATGTCAAGGGCAGTTGATAGCCTCGGCCGCGTTGAGTGGCTGGAACTTATTGATGATGCTCCCATTGTGTGTGGCGAACTGTGCGTCCCAAGATAACCCCTGAGTGTCTGAAATGCTGACGGCTGCGACCGCCCCCATCAGAAGATGCGTAGTCGAATCATGGTGGATAGAGAGTCATGTCTGTGAAGGGGCTGAGGACAGTTACAGTGCGGTGCCGATGAGAGGGGCGCGTGTGTGGAGAATGATCAGGTAGAACCAAATGCTTTTAGCTACTTTTTGGTGGCGTTCATGGACCTCCTCCTGTGCCTTGTGGGGTACTTCTGCCTCAACCGTGTTCGGTTCTTCCGATACCATGCCAACGCCAACGCCGAGGAGATTGCAAACTACGTGAAAGAAGGTGTACTGCGGCCGTGTGCCATACTTTCACGAGCCTGAAGCGGCTCGACCCTGTGAAAGTCCATGAGGGCTGCACAACCTGAATGCGGCTGCAGCTCGAGATCAGCATCGAATGACACAGTCCCTTTGATGACTGAATGCCAGCTGGCGAGCGCCCCAAGGAGAATGTAAAACACGCGGACTGCAATTTGGAATGGTGGCGCGTGTAAATTTCTATTAGGAACGGACCTTTGTGAGGTTTGTGAATTAGTGGGCAAGAGTAAAATACTCGGTGCCTTGACGCTGAATAAAACCAGCCAGAGCCAACGCACAGCGTGCTCCCACGCCCCAAAACCAGCCAGAGCCAACGCGCAGCGTGCTCCCACGCCTCAAAACCAGCCAGAGCCAACGCGCAGCGTGCTCCCACGCCTCAAAACCAGCCAGAGCCAACGCGCAGCGTGCTCCCACGCCCCAAAACCAGCCAGAGCCAACGCGCAGCGTGCCCCACGCCCCCAAAACCAGCCAGAGCCAACGCGCAGCGTGCTCCCACGCCCCAAAACCAGCCAAAGCCAACGCGCAGCGTGCTCCCACGCCCCAATTCCAGCCAGAGCCAACGCGCAATGGAATGGCGCAGATGTACCATCTGAACGTTAGAATTTCCGCTTAAATGTGTCGAAGCTACTCAGAGCACTGCAGGCAGTTCACGTGGTCAAACCGCTTTTAACGAGGTCAGATGAAAACATTTATTGCAGTAAATGACGCATGGGTTTTCCTCATCAGGTTAGGCCAATTTCGATCTGTGGTCGAATTTGAGACATGCACCCCAAAATACCCCAAAATACACAACGCACCCGGATGGAGAGAACAGCGCGGCTCACTCGGTTCTTGGTGAGGAAATTGGAGGGGTTGCAGCGAGTGCAGCTCCAGACGCTGAGGAGGCAAGCACAAGGGCGGGACTTGAATCACCGCTCCTTGAGCCAGCTGGATCGCCGCGCTGGAGCCTGCTGCGTATGCCGACTTTGCCGCGCACCCCGCGCGGGGGAGTCCTCTCGCTGGCCCAGCAGATGAGCAACGCGCAGCAGTACAGGTGGCACCTCGTGCACCCACTTGCGGCCCCTTGCCCACATGACTTCGTGTTTAGCCTTCCCCCGAAGCTCTGTGCATAGCACCGCTTACACAAGACCCATGGATGGCGGCTGGATCAGTGCACAGTGGGAGGTATGGCGTAGGGCACGGAGGAGAAGGTAGGAGCGCGGTCAGAGCCCGCAGGATGAGCGAGAGAGGTGCCGGGCCTCCGGGTGCGCGCAGGCTGGCAGTGCTGCTGATCTTTTTTGGAACGCTCTCGATGTTCCCGGGCATCACCTCCCTCATCGCGTCGGTGCGCATCTCTCCCAGCCCGTGGAGCAGACTCGTCCAGCCAATCATCTCTCCCGGCCCGTGGAGCAGACTCGTCCAGCCAATCATCTCTCCCGGCCCGTGGAGCAGACTCGTCCAGCCAATCATCTCTCCCGGCCCGTGGAGCAGACTCGTCCAGCCAACCTGGCTCCTTCCTTTTCACTGCGATGAGATTGTCACCCTGCGCTCAAAGCTGTCCTCCAGTCTGCTGCGCGTCAGCACTCATTTCCTCTGTTTTTGCTGCGTGCAGACGACGAAGAGCTCCAATAGGTTCTTCAACGACCTCTTTGTGCCATTCTCCTTTGTCGTCTTCAATGCTACTGACTCCATAGGTCGCATCGGCTCAGGCTGGTAGGCACCTGCCTTTTCACCGCCACATTGCGACACTGGCACCCCAGGGCAAAAGCCCCTGTGGCGCCGAACGCAGCTACGAAGATTTCCTATGCTGCATGCGCCCGGGGCTGCCTGCCCTTTGTTATCCGAGCTCCACTTGAATCCTGTGACACAGCTGTATGGCCTTGTCCGTTCATCGTCATTTGTACAACTGTGCACATGATGCCATATGTGATTCTCTCTCGACTGCAGCAGGAGACATGGATTCCTTTTCTGAAACTACGAAAATTCCGTAGCACTCCAATTGAAGGCGCGCCCACTATGTAGTTGACAAGCTATGGTGGGCAAGTATCCGCACATCACTATATGGCATACCCACCGGACGTTGAACAATCGTGGTCTTACATTGACCCATGGTGAGGGGGTACCTCTGGCAGGGCTGGATCCAAGGCCCCAACGGGGAGGACGATGTTGACTGCAGCATGTGTGCGGCTGGCATGTATGCCGATTTTCCTGTTCTGTAATGTTGTTCCCAGTTCATCTGGCGACAGGTGGGTCCCTCCCCTGGAGCTCAAATAACGTATGCAGTGCGTTGAAGTAGGCAAGGGGTGAGGAAATGCTGGGGTATATGATCTGACTTGCGCGGGAGCAAGAAGCAATGTTCTAGGTGCTCTCACCATGTTGGCGCATAGGGAGGCATTCGGAGATGGCGCAGCCCTACATGCAAAATGTCATGTCAAGCCATTGAGTCGGTGTCACCATATTGGGGTTGTGCCAAGGCAAAGCCGGGTGCTAGGCATCCTCGTGGGTGCGCATGATTGTATACTCCAGATATGCCTTTGGATCGAAATATTGGTTCTCTATTGGGGTGAGAGTGCACGTGGGAACTGGTGTGGTGCAGCTGGAGCATTCCAGTTCTGTTTGAATCGGATGTATTCCCCATTATGTTCAACGCAATCATGGGCTTATCCAACGGCTACCTGGGAAGCTTGTGTATGATGCATGCCCCTTCGTTCGTGCACCCGTCCCAACGACAAGATGAGGGGACAAAAATGGCACTCAGCCTTATTTCAGGTTGCACCTTGGGCTGTATTGCAACACTCATCTTATCTGTCATTCTATGATGGGCTTATCCAACGGCTACCTGGGAAGCTTGTGTATGATGCATGCCCCTTCGTTCGTGCACCCGTCCCAACGACAAGATGAGGGGACAAAAATGGCACTCAGCCTTATTTCAGGTTGCACCTTGGGCTGCATTGCAACACTCGTCGTATCTGTCATTCTAAAGGACTAATAAAAAGAGATGGGCAGTATAGTATTTCTTCTCTGCGCGAATTGGAAAATGCGGGATCTGCAAATGGGCATGCTCATGTTGAACAAACATGAACTTTACAAGCAATATGTTGTAGATTACGGACTTGTAAAACAATCCCTCAGGGCGTTGCACAGTATTTAAGATTGTGCCCACTGTTCAAGTTGTATGTTTATTTGTGATCTGACATTTTGATAATTGTGTGACTCTGAAAAGTGTTGCCCACATATACTTGGCATAAGGGTAAAGTGTATCTACAAGTGCAATATATCCTTGATTAAGGGATACCCAAAGTTTTGGAGTAGGTTTTATTTTTTTACGTTTCGGGATGATAAGGTTATTGGTATTTATGCATTTATTTGATGTAAGTTAAATTTGTACGAAGTCGAAATTTGCACATTTTTTTATGGGCTTAAATCCCGTTTTAGAATGAGTAGTTGGTACCATAGAATATTTTCGTACTCCAAAATTACAATGAGCGATGCCTTCCGTGTTGCATGCAGCAGTTGCATTCGTGTCTCGCGTGATCGGGACCCTATGATGGAGGGGTGGGGAGGGCACCCTTTGTGATAGGGTGGAACTCTGATGTAGGGTTAGAAGGCTACATCGACCTACAAGGTGCCACCACAAGGAGGGTATGGCATCAGCTCAGATGCAAAGAGGGTCCCTTGTCCATCATTTTGGCATGTTGAACGCCCTTAAGAGCTGAGGAAGCTCCATTAAGTTGCTTATGTGGCGTGTTGTATAGGGCAATCTGTGTATGTGCACATGCCTTCTAGGATTCGTGGCGAACTTGGTCCTCAAATCATTTTTCTTGGTGGCGTAAAGGTGTAGGTGTAGAGACCTTTGAGAAATTCTTCTTTGCGATTATATTGTTCGGGAATCTCTACTTAGGCACGACATTGTCTATATCGGATATAGATCAGCACCACGAGCTTGGAAGAGCGGGGCGGGATGGTAATGATAGTGAGGGTATATGCTGCAGCGGATGACATCAAAATAAAATCATTTTCTCGTGGATGGAGCGACAGCGGATGTCGCCAGCAATCGGCTACAAATAAGTATAGACATTTATGATGACTCAAAGACTTGTCGGCACAAGCGAATAATGACATACTGTGGCGAGAAGGGTGATAGGAAATATCATTGCGATGGGAAATGCGATGTATGCCGCACTGCTAAACCGCGTAACCCAACGAAGAAGCGAGTCGGAAGGAAGTCGAAGCCTGTAATCCCTAGCAAGAACACTGGACACGGAAATAAGTGTAACTGGATATCTAGAAGAAGTTTTCGATAGTTTGGTTGGCATGATAGACGATAAAGTATATATCGCGATCCTTGATGGTACCTTATTGTTGCGATCTTGCCATATTCAAAATTAGCACGTTTGTGGAATATTCGGGAGTATACTAGAGTTCATATTTGGATCCACGTTTAATTGTACCCCATATTCATATTCATTTCGATCAGAATGAACGCATTTTGGGATCATCGCATATCGGGCATTTTCAGGGGTTTCAGTCACCCGGCGGGATCCCCACTGCTTTGATAGGCGCTTCATAACGTGCTACACGTCGACACACACATTGCTAGAAATAACACGGTGACCTGTTTCGTACTATCATGTGCCATATCTGGTATGTCATCTTCGGTGACTCTGCTTGCGAATGTCTTGGTATTCATCTCTTATATATTATCGAGTTCGTTATATCACTGCCCGCGGCGAGCGTTCTCCCCATTGCTTGTTCGCGTGCACATTCCGGCACGCATTATCCGGCCGTGTGGTAAGCAGAACTTTCGTTTGTAAGATAGTTTTGTAATGGCTATCCGCGGTAGCTGTAACAGTTTTGGAACATTTGGGGAACCTTCATTTCAACCTCACGCGGATCGGAATGATATCGGAGCCTTCAGCCTCCTACTCTGGTGAACCAGAGGTTGCGAGCTGTGGCCGCTGCGCAGCCGATCGCGATTTTCGACACTACGACAAGACGAATGGAAAGCAGCTCATAACTAACACACAAAACAAAACAAAACATCTAAGGTATGGAAACATCGTTTTCCGGAGGCTCTGGTCTCAGCCAGAGTAGCAGCCGCGTCTGGGTCCAAAGGGGTGTCAGATCCTGATCGGACACCGCCCCTTTGCAAACGCAGCGAACGAGGTAAATACCTGTCTTGCTAAGCTGACAAATATGTGGTGAATCCGGAACTATCCCCAGAAGACCTCGACGACTTCGAGGAAACTGTGGGGATAATGGAACGTGTTCTGCATATTTTTTACGGCGAGGCAGATTACTACGAGAAAATCACGAGGCAGTTCTGAAAACCCACGGGGTAAAGGCGCAGATATTCCTGAGTGAACATCTCAGCTTCAATATCGGGTGCTATGAGCATATCCGCAATTGCTCACGCGAGTGAACTCCTGAGGCAGCATGGAAGTGCCATAAAATTGTCGCAAACGCGTGCACATGATGGGACAAATGCTGATAGTCCTGAGTGACCTCAATGCTCGCATATATATATATATATATCCGACATCTTCTCAACGTACACCTGAGTCTGTAATAATCCAGGCATATTCCAGCATAACACACAGTCGTAGAGCTACAAAAATTTTGAAATTCTGATATTCTTGAAACACGTGCCAAGCTCTTATATGCAAGCCCAAATTTCTAACATGTAAAAAGATAAAAACAGCAGTATAACATATTCATCAAAAGATCAACAAAATAACCAAAGTACGAATTATTGTACAAAACTGTGAGCAGAGCTGTCTTAGCAGTCTAGCACTTGGCACGCGAACAGCCACCTAGCACTTGCGAAGGCAAAACAATAATGAGTCCACTAGTCCTGACCTGCGGTCAGAGCCTACTTATTCTCAAGTCATTGTCACATCTGCAAAAACTGTAACAGGCTTCCGCTCTGAAATCTCCACCTACCAATAGAATGTAACTATTCCATGCCAGCTTTAATGATGTTACCGTTCCCCATCTTCTGACTGACACGTCAGTGGCAACATTGTAACTGGCATATCTTC
This sequence comes from Cymbomonas tetramitiformis, assembly GCA_001247695.2. Classification (NCBI taxonomy): domain Eukaryota; kingdom Viridiplantae; phylum Chlorophyta; class Pyramimonadophyceae; order Pyramimonadales; family Pyramimonadaceae; genus Cymbomonas; species Cymbomonas tetramitiformis. Next base: position 15,588 of record LGRX02034182.1, read on the forward strand.
TTATCACTTCGCGGTCATCTCACAGTGACCATGTCTTCTTCACCAAGTCTGCTACTCTCGAGCAGTCATCACGCGCGAGGTCTATCATACTCGTCATAACTGTCACGCCTGCGTCACCAGCTGGGCAAACCCGGCTTCGGTACCACGAGAAGTCGGCGTTTGTTACAGCCGTCGCAAACGCGTGCACATGATGGGACAGACGCTTATAGTCCTGAGTAACCTCAATGCTCGCATATATATATCCGACATATTCTCAACGTACACATGAGTCTGTAATAGTCCAGGCACACTCCAGCATAACACACAGTCGTAGAGCTACAAATTTTTTGAAATTCTGATATTCTAGAAACACGTGCCAAGCTCTCATATGCAAGCCCAAATTTCTAACATCCCCCATCTGTAGCTACTGCCTGCAGCAGCACAGACCTAAATATGGGCTTGTTCAGCATACTGAGTCGTATCCCCATCTGCCATGAACTTGCCCAAACTGAAGGTAAACATGCCAATACCATCACCTTCTCCACCTTGTAACATTTTGGCTCTCACCAAAGGATTCTTAATACCAAGACAATACATGGGAAGCGTGTAGAGGGGGACCATCCTTATTAAATACAACTGTATTCCTTAAGTACCTTCTGTATTTTGCCAGGATTTCCCAGTATTTCGGAACGCTTCCCATGTAGTGAGCATCTACGGTTATCTATGGCAGATCTGCATAAGCCGACACCACGATCGTTCTCCGAGAACGGTAATTGTTGCCAGAATAGATTTATATTATATATATTTGTGTTTTGACAACAATTGCCGCTTTTCCCCCGATCGATCACCAGAACTATAAATGTTGCCAGAATCAGAATATATTAGATATACTTCTCATTGGTGTTTTGTCAACAATTACCGCTTTTCACCAGAACTATAAAAAGGAAATTGTTCCCCGTGTTGCCACAATCAGAATATGTTACATATATTGGTGTTTTGACAACATTTACCGCTTTTTTTTCTCTTCCGATATCTTAATGGCGACCCAGATATTCAACGCTGATTGTTTTGACATTTTACCAAATATTGATAATAACTCGATTGATTTAATTATTTTAGATTTGCCTTATAATCAAACTGCATGTAAATTTGACAATCAAATTATTGATTTAGATCGGTTATGGAAAGAACTGAAACGTATCGGTAAACCCCGAACGGCATATATATTCTTTTGTACAACTAAATTTGGATATAGGTTAATTTCAAGTAATGAGAAAATGTTCAAATATGATATCGTATGGCAGAAATCGATGAGTTCTGGATTCTACCATTGCAATCATCAACCACTGCGATCGCACGAAATGTTATACATATTTTATGATAAGTTACCAATATATAATCCACAAATGATTGACGGAATTCCTTACACAAGACAGCCTGGTCGACGGACTGAATTGTATACTGGTAACAGTCCAAGGATCGATACTATATCTTTTGGGAAACGGTTTCCGAAATCTGTAATAAGTATTGCTAATGGTAATTACAAAAGTAAACACCCAACTGCCAAACCTTATAATATATTAGAATGGATTGTTAAAACTTAATCAAATGAGAATGATAATGTACTGGACCCATTTATGGGCATCGGAACAACTGGCAAAGTATGCAAAAATAATAATCGAAACTTTATTGGAATTGAAATTGATCAAAAATATTATTTATGTTTATGACTGCAATACATTTCAAGACAGGTAATACATGTAGGCTCTTGATGACGCGGAGATACATCTATATTTTCTAAATAGAATCGATGCTTCCGACACACACTCTTAGTACAATAAACACATCTTTCCTTACAAGCAGCAAAACATGACAATACTGCTTGTTTTCTTCTTCCTACAATCGCAAAAATATTATTTAACAATTGTAATCTAATCGACATAAATCCTTAACACATCTAAGACATGTGGGTTCTGGATGAGTAGGTTTTGGATTTTGAATTTCCAAATAGTACCGATGCTTCCCACACACATATTTTTCACATTCATAACAAATTCTATTGCACATACGATAACATTTACAACGCTGTTCATTTTCTTCTTCCTGCAAAATCAAACCACAAACCTGAAAGTATTCAATATCACTAAATATTATTAATATTATCCAGTTACCGGTACCCCCACCCCCCACACACACACACACATTTTACAAAAACAGGGAATACATGTTGGTGTTCGATCAGCACTGAACCGGGCGACACAGTCCCTACAAATCAACTGTTTACACTTACGACAATTTGCAACAAATGTAATTTTATTACACCGGTAACAGTATACAACTTGTATGGCCACATCCTTCTCATCTTCCTCCTGATACAAGACACAGTACAGATATCTATGAAATTCCCATTTGTACCGGGAGGTACGAGCAGAGGGGTTGCATGCTACAGAGATCTGGTTGCATGCTGCCGACGAGTGATTGCATGATACAGATGCCTGGTTGCATGCCACGGAGGCCAGGTTGCATGCTACAGATGCCTGGTTGCATGCTACAGAGGCCCGGTTGCATGCTACAGATGTCAGGTTGCATGCTACAGAGGCCAGGTTGCATGCCACAGAGGCCAGGTTGCATGCGACAGATGTCGGGTTGCATGCCACAGAGGCCCAGTTGCATGCGACAGAGGCCAGGTTGCATGCTACCGATGTCAGGTTGCATGCTACGGAGGCCAGGTTGCATGCTAGACAGTTGCCCTACAAATTTAGAACCTTGTGTTTACCTTGTGTTTCGAGCCAAGTAGGGCCCTACTTGGGCAATGTCGGCAGTAAAATGGCAAAACCGGCCCAAATCGGGTGAAATGAAGTTTCCGATAGTTTGTTTTTTATTGTAGATATCGATGGTTTGGGTCGATGTAAGACATATGGAGCGAAGTTTTGGGTGGAATGGCTTTGGTAACCTCACTTTTTGAGGCCTCAAAGTTGTGCTACTCGGTACCTGCCCTGTACTTGGGGTTGTGCCTGGGCTGTACTTGAAAACATTGGAAAAAAAATATTTTCAGAATCTGTTTTTTTTGGGCTATTACGCTTATTTAGTCCTTACTATGGACAGTCTCCAAAGATTTAACTGAAAAAAAAACATTTTACACTTCCTGTTACAGCACCTCAAAGTTAGGTCAGTATGGGCATTGGGTAGGTAAGGGGTAAGTAGGGGGCAATACCTACCATGTACCTGGGCTGTACCTGGGCTGTACCTGGGCTGTACTGGAAAACATTGGAAAAAATATTTTCAGAATCTGTTTTTTGGGGGCTATTACGCTTATTTAGTCCTTACTATGGACAGTCTCCAAAGATTTAACTGAAAAAACATTTTACACTTCCTGTTACAGCACCTCAAAGTTAGGTCAGTATGGGCATTGGGCAGGTAAGGGGTAAGTAGGGGGCAATACCTACCCTGTACCTGGGCTGTACTTGAAAACATTGGAAAAAAAATATTTTTAGAATCTGTTTTTTTTGGGCTATTACGCTTATTTAGTCCTTACTATGGATAGTCTCCAAAGATGTACATGGCAATGTCTGATCCTCAGTACTTGAGTACAGTAGAAACTCTATTACTTTTTTAATTATATAATTAATTTCTTTAAAAAAATCGCTGTAAAGATAAATTTCGAATTAATTTTTTAAATGCGACAGATGCGCGTGAAAAGATAAAAAATAAGCTCAAAATCGAATATTGGATCTCGTCTGTTCACAGTTGGCAAACATAGAGATAAAATACGTATTTAATTCCGCGCCTCGGACAGACGTGGCCGAGCAGAAATAATGTTAAAGCGAAAAACAAACTCGGTAAGCACGCTGTGAGATTATTGAAAGCGCCATTTTCAAATATCAAGCATATACGTACATTCTCAGACCGCCACGTTCTACTTACAAATAGCTGGCCGCTACGCCAGCCTACGCCCGCACGGTAGCACTATCTATCAGAACCTGATGCACGACAGCGGCCTCACTTTCCACTTTATCTTTAACATGTCTGGTGCGCTCTGCATCCTTTGCAAGAAAACACCCGAACTTTGTACATGTTGCAAGACTACCAGCGAGCTGAGACAAACAGACAACACATTATTTAAAATTTAACGCGGTAACCGCATTTCAAGGCTGGCAAAGATAATGATAAAGTTCAAATCTAAATAATTAAAACGGCGTACCTCGAAGATAAAGATAAGGATAAATTTCAAAAATATATAATTGATGTGTCCCAAAAAGTTGTACTTTTCAAATTGTTTTTCACTTGCCAAAAAAACAATAAAAAACAATAGAGTTTCTACTGTATAGATGCATGATAGGTAGGGCCCTACTTACCCTTGTTTATGTCTAAACATGGCCATACTTACCCTGTACTTGAGTATAGATACATGATAGGTAGGGCCCTACTTACCCTTGTTTATGTATAAACATGGCCATACCAGACTAGTACTTGAGTATAGATACATGATAGGTAGGGCCCTACTTACCCTTGTTTATGTATAAGCATGGCCTTACCTGACTAGTACTTGAGTATAGATACATGATAGGTAGGGCCCTACTTACCCTTGTTTATGTATAAACATGGCCTTACCTGACTAGTACCTGAGTATAGATACATGATAGGTAGGGCCCTACTTACCCTTGTTTATGTATAAACATGGCCATTTCCGATCAGTACCTGAGCATAGATACATGATAGGTAGGGCCATACTTACCCTTGTTTATGTATATACACAAACTGATGCTATCTATTTACACTACACAAATGCCATGTCGTACTGCAGGCCTAAGTACTTAGTAAGCTCGTCCTCGCTAGGATTTTCATCCTGGACATTCTGCTTGAAGAAATCTGCTCGAGGGTCAAGAACCACCGCAGTTTGCATGCAAGGATGCTTCACAATTACTACTTGCGACGCGATCTGATCTGCGAGCATGAATGGCTCTTTGGTATCGAACACGGTGTCAGGGTTCTCGGGGTCATCGCAAAAGAAACAGCCAGTGACGCTGTCCGGGCCAACTATGGAGTTCATCCGGTTATACATGGCGATCTTCGCTTTTTGCTGGATTTGACACTGTGACACTCAAAACTGTCACATGTCACTTCCTATGGTAGGCTGGGTGACCGTCACCAGTAGACGGGAAACACCCGTTAGGTATTTATGTATGCCTCTGATTTATCTATCTCACTTTTACCGTTCTGATTCCGTAACCCTTAACTCAGGGTTTATCTCAACAGTTGCCGGTGTGCGTTGCCGGTGTCGGTGTCGGTGTCGGTGCGCGCACATGCACGGGTCCACCGGTCGGTGGTGCTACGTGGGCTGACTCGGCAGTCCCGGCTACGGAGGCTTCGACAACTGACGTGGTTCATGACATGCCGTGTGCTATTCCGCCTCGTCGCCACCGGCGGGAGCAGAGACGGCAAGGCCTCTATATGGCTCCGATGCCGTGGCATCCCGGGCCGCCGCCGCCTGCCGAGTTGTTTGAGGACGGTCCTCCGCTGTCGCCGGCGTCGTCTTCAGATGACGAGGCCCCACCGTCGGGCAGCACTTGGCAGCACCCCGGTGCAGTGCAGCCTCCTGTGATCGAGAATTCGTCAATTTCTTCTACGAATGATTCACCACCGGCCCCGGGGGCCGGCAACGGCTTCACAATCACGCTGCTCCGAGCCGGACCGCCAGCTCCGAAGACCTCTAGTGGCTGAGATTGGTCACGCCGTGCCTGCCTAGAGATTAGCTATGGTGTAGCTTCCTAGATGTGCAGAAGAGCTCTCTGGATTTGAGCTGTGTTTAGGGTTTTGGAAAATTAACAGCAGTATCTGACAATCTTTGTTGTGCATTGGGACCGCCCTGACCAAGAGTACAGGCCCCCAGTTGTGCTACGGTTTCCTCCTGAAGTTGAGTAGGGAGTTTGTTGCTTCGTTTCGCTACTAGCTGCTGAAATCTGTATAGGCAGCCCTGACTGGGAGTCCCGGTCAGGCCCCTATGACAGACTCCTAGGACCAACACTGGACTGCTGACTGATCTATAGGTTCGTGCTGTGACACACGCTGTGTCACAGGTAGGCTAGACTCCGAAACCGTCCGAGACCGTTCCGGGTATATCTAGCTTAGGGTTTATTTATCTTATGAGTTTATCCACACAGTTCGGGAGTTTCTGATATCTAGTGAACTAGGATATTCCAGTAGGTTATGGGCCCACCACGCTTCCACTGCGCCCCCAGTTGTGCTACGGTTTCCTCCTGAAGTTGAGTAGGGAGTTTGTTGCTTCGTTTCGCTACTAGCTCCGGTCACCACCCTAGGTGGTGTGCTGGATTTGACACTGTGACACTCAAAACTGTCACATGTCACTTCCTATGGTAGGCTGGGTGACCGTCACCAGTAGACGGGAAACACCCGTTAGATATTTATGTATGCCTCTGATTTATCTATCTCACTTTTACCGTTCTGATTCCGTAACCCTTAACTCAGGGTTTATCTCAACAGTTAGATATATATTACCGCCGAACCATATATCTACCACTTTTGTCGGCTTCTGCAGCCAAGCCGCCTTGACAAATATGTACTCGCATTGGTTGAGTCATCGTCCCTTGGCCATGCCGCGAGGATGGCGAAAAGTCCATTTCTGAACATCACCAAATATTCGTGGGCTTTTAGCTTCATTGCGTTTCCGTCTGAAGACAGTTTCAACAATTTCCATTGCGCCCGCTCCCCATTCCCGTGGAAAGCCGACTTCCTCTCGGCGCTGGCGCGCTCGGCGCCGGCGCGCTCGGCAGGTAGGGCCCTACCCGGTCAAACCGCTTTTGCCCACGTACGTAACCTGTACCATCATAAGTATGGTGTAAACATGGCCCTATCTGAGCAGTGTCTACAGCCGAGATGGTGAAACACGGCCTTGGTAGCACATGTTTTACCTTGTTTTACTGCCAACATTGGGCCAAGACGTACATAAAACGGACCATGTTTGATCAATGTCCAAAAACACGTGGCAAACTTGGCCATTTTTGGGCAATGTTGGCAGTAAAACAAGGTAAACCACCTTGTGTTGCGCCGCGGAAGATGTTTACCTTGTACCTGAGTAGAAATGCCCAGGCATGGCCCGGTTCGAACAGCATTCACACGAACACAAGGTAGACATCTTCCGCGGCGCACATAGCCCAAATTTTCATGAAAAAAACAAGTTGAGCTCAAAAGAAAGGGGCTTGCTCGCAAAATACGATGGTGAAAACGGCTTGCTCAAATATTCTATGGGCCATTCAGGAATGGTCCAGAAGTGGGAAACCCTTGAAAAAATATGCACAAAAGAAAGCGCAACAGAAAAAACATGGGTCCCATGACCCGGAATCGCCACTCGCGCAGGTTCAGATCGCCGACCGTTCGCGGACAGGTTCAGACCGTTCAGATCGCGGCGTTCGAAAATCGAGAGTCTTCAGTTTATCCCAGAAGATGCCAGGCGATTACACATTACTCCAGTGATGACACAAAAGACAACGTCGCGCGATCGGGTGAGAGACACGGCATCGATAGCTCGATATCTGATAGCACGTTGACATGCGACATTGCGATAGCCGATGGCAGAGGTGACCGCGTGTCACCGTAGACGTCATGTCATGTCACCATACTTGTACAGTGCACAGTTCGAGTTGTCAGTCACGGTACTTGTAAACGTTGGAGTTCGAAATTCCTCCTCTTCTCGTTGACCATCTGTACAGTGCAGTGCCTGTCTGCACTGTACAAAATTCTGCTTGCGCTTTTGCTTTTGTTTCCATGCGTTGCTTCTGAATTCATTCTTGCTTTTTCATATTTTCTCCTGCGTGCAAGTACTAGTGCCGTAGTGTTTTTTACGCGCAGATGTAGTTAGATCTGCGCGTATTGAACGTTTACATGGGGTGAACGGGAGATTTTTCCCGCTAGTCCTTTGGACTAGATTTGGTTGGTTCGAATCCAACTCACCCCCTCTAAACTTTCACTCTCCTTAACTTTCTTCTTATTTTCCCCCCCTTTTTTCCCTCGTTACTAACCTCTTTTTCGTTGGCGCTATTTTTCAGATTGACTCGTGAGTTGGACCGGCGAAAACGCGATTCAACCCACGAACGACTCCATCGCCTTCGACTTCTATTCTCCTTTGACCCCTTGTCTTTGAATTGTTTTCGTTTGCGTGCTTGTTTTTTTTTCCAGATTTACTAACGATTGGTTCCTTGTCCTTTGATATAGGATGGCTGAAAATTTATGAGGAGCAAGGCACGTGCTCATCAACGACGCCAACACTCGCGTTGTAGATTGTAGATAGGCTTATTGTTTGTATTTTACGAAATAGTTTTCAAGTAGGATTTGAAATAGTAATGTTGTGAATATTTAGGGAGTAGATTAGAAAATATAGTACTTACGCGATATTGGTTTGTATTAACTATATTGCATAATGTATTCATTTGTGCGTTAGAACCCATGCTTGTTTGCATTCGTGTGTCCTATCGTATTGAGCATGTAGTTACGTAGCGAGTAAAAAATAGTTTCCAATAGCAATTGCTATTGCCTTGTCGCATTTTCACATATCACATGCATACTTTTCAAAGCACGAAAGCATCAACTAGGAAGTATAGTGCATCCCAACTTGCGGTATGCATACTAAGTTTCAATATGTTGTGCATGCAACATATTGAAACTTAGTATGCAACGCATACATAGCATATCCAATATGTGTGTGTTAAAGCATATCATTAATATGTGTTTGTTATTCGTTGAAAGACCGAATATCTAGGTAGATATGGCCATGTTTACATCGTATTCGATATGCGGTAGATATATACATGGCCATGTTTGATCAGTACTTGAGAATAAACACATGATAGGTAAGGCCATACTTACCCTTGTTTATGTATAAACATGGCCATGTTTGATCATTACTTGAGAATAAACACATGATAGGTAAGGCCAAACTTACCCTTGTTTATGTATAAACATGGCCATACTTACCTTGTACTTGGATATAGATACATGATAGGTAGGGCCCTACTTACCCTTGTTTATGTATAAACATGGCCATACTTACCTTGTACTTGAGTACAGATACATGATAGGTAGGGCCCTACTTACCTTGTTTATGTATAAACATGGCCATACTTACCTTGTATCTACCCAATGTCTAAGTGATTCATGCATTCACGTGCGTACGTATGGTGCGTTAGACATTGGGTAGGTACAAGGTAAGTAAGGGGTAAGTAAGGCCAAAAACCACGACCAAACATGGCCCTACTTGGGTAGTGTTGCGCCGCGGAAAAACTGACTAAACATGGCCCTACCTACCTTGTGTCTGAAGCCATCCAGACACAAGGTAGATACAAGGCAAACATGGCCCTACCTACGATTCCTAAATTTGTAGGGTTGCATGCTACAGAGGCCAGGTTGCATGCTACAGAGGCCAGGTTGCATGCTACAGAGACCAGGTTGCATGCTACAGAGGCCAGGTTGCATGCTACAGATGCCAGTTGCATGCATGCCCTTGCATGCACAGTGCGGTTGCATGCTGGATGTCAGTTGCATGCTGGGGGGCCGTTGCATGCCACGGATAGAGCATGCTATGTACGGATGCATGCTCGGAGGTTGCATGCTACGGAGGCCGGGTTATGTCGGGCGCATGCTGGATGTCGGGTTGCATGCTAGACCAGGTTGCATGCTACAGAGGCCAGGTTGCATGCTGGTGACGGGTGGTTGCATGCTGCAAGGGCCTTGTTGCATGCCGGTCACAGCTGTATGAAGAAATAATTGATGGCAAGGCAGATTTCAGGAGAAGATCTGCAATGACAATAATTATATTGAGGATCTGGTGGATTCCAGAAAAAAGATCTGCAATGGCAATACAAGAGTATCATGATCTGTCTGATGATTGGTGGAGGAGTACCAGAATCAGGCATATATGTGCACGTGATTGGTCGATGGCAGATGTCAATACAGGAATCCTGCTAGTGATTGTTAGAGAGCAACATGTTGAAAGGGAAGCTTGGAAAAAGTGGACCTCAGTTAGTGTTGATCAAGATCAAGTTTTACATGTTAGTGTTAGGCTGTATGCCAAGACTGGACATAAGGATATAGATGTTATAGGTTTGCAACCATACATTATATCGAAAAGTGATAGTATTGCTAGGCTGCGTAGCCAGTATATGTCATGCAAATAAACAGTGGAATATAAGGCTAGAAGCCTATGTGATACACCAAAAACAGTAGAAAACATAAAAAGAAAAGAAAGAAGATAAAAGAAAAGAAAAGAAAAAAAGTATGAATAAGTTATCAGGAGTGTGCCTGGTACAAATTGGTATTCAGATGTTGAATACGTTCTACGGACCTTTGGGATCTGCGAGTGGGATTTTGCGGATGGCGACTTTTGTGTTTGCGTTTTGAGCTAGCTCTGCTTGCGTTTGACGGCTCAAATTGCGCGCGTTACGTGCACTAAAAACACGGAAAAGTTTCGCTACGGGATCTTCTTTGTGTGGGATTTGGTTGAGATCTGCGTTGGATTGCTTTTTCTTGGGACTCTGGGCGAGATTTATGACTTGATCTTAAGAATGTTCGCAGCTGGTCCACTCCGACGGCTGTAAAGCTGGCAAGATATGCGCGTAGACGTCTTTAGTGGACCCGCGTTCTCGCTTTTGGCTGGATGTTGTTCAGATGATGCGGATGCTCAGATTGGTGATCTTGGATGCCGGCAGAGGCTTGAGTATGGGGGGGGAAAATGAGCTCTTCTCAGCAACATAACTAAGCAAAGCCGCCGGAGGCTATTGTCAAAAAGTACAAATAAAAAGTATCTTTTTAGTTTGTTAACAATCTGAGCAAGTTTGGGGCCAGATCTTGTATCCTCACCAGCTGCTAAAAATAGCCTATCAGCCTTAAGTATGGTGAAAGTACCTCCCACCTTCTAGGGAAGTTCCTTATACCTTCTGGCTAAGTTCTCTACAGCTTTTGGCAGTATTTTGGCTCTACTGGACTGGTATTCTTGGAATTAATTTCTGAAAACGCCATACGGCCATATTTGACACTGTCATAGTCGTCATATTGTCATAACTGTCATACGGTTGACCGACAGTTGACTTTTGATGCTTTCGTCTGGACCTTCGCCCCCTTCCACCACCGCTATGGATCCTTCCACCACCACCTTCCCTTTGACCCCCTCAGACCTTACACCAACCGCTTCCACCGCGCCTGGACCTTCGGGCCTTTCCACCACCGTGCCACTGACCCCCTCAGACCCCTCTCCACCAACCGCTTCCATCGCAGGGGTCAGTGCTGGGCAAGTTGTTGACATGTACCAACATGTCCCGGACGTGGCTCAGTTTCCCTTCGGCGTGCCCTTCAGCGCGCCCGCTGGCATGCAACCTGGCATGCAACCTGGCATGCAACATATATGCCAGGTGGCATGCAACCCAGCATGCCTCAGAGCCATTTTGTGCACGCCCCCTCTCAAACTTTCCCCTTTATGTTTCATCAACAAGAGGTCGGTTGGAGCGGCATGCAACAACATGCAACGGGCGTGCAGCCGCATGCAACCAGCATGCAACCGCATGCAACCAGCATGCAACCGCATGCAACCAGCATGCAACCGCATGCAACCAACATGCAACCGCATGCAACCGGCATGCTCCAGTATGCCCCAGACATGCCATATGCCCCCAGTAGGCCGTCTCAGCCTTTTGGAATGGCTCTCCACTATGCCACAGGCTCGCCAACCCATGCCCCAAGCGTGTTGACACATGCCCCATACACGCCCGCGCCGATGTCGACCACCTACGGGGATCCATGGACACTACCCGCTTATTTTCCACCGCCCCCACCTCCGGTATATGGAGCTGACCCTGCGTCGGAGGCACGAGCTAGAGAATGGTGGGCAGCGCGAGAGCGCATGGCGGCTGCAGAGCGGGCGGTGGCGACTGATATGAGAGTGGTCCCCCAACGACTGTATCCGACACCGCCGATGGAACCGACTCCCCACATCGACACTTCTCCTGACGAGGGTGTGGTAAACCACCAGCCGCATCATCGTCGCCGTGCTTCGGGTCCGGAGACTCTTGGTGGGAGAACCTTGCCAATACACACGGAGCCTCAAGACGTGGTGACAGAGGACCTCTCTCAAGCTCACGCGTCTCAACCTGGGAGCACTACATCCGGCTCCGGCTATGAGTCTGCAGCGGGTACTCAGCATAGTCGCAGACGACGAGAACGGCGTCTCAAGTTATTGGAGAAGCATCGGAGGAAGGAGTTGACGGACCAGGAAATGTTGCAGCGGGTAGTACGCGCTGAGACCGCTCGGTTCCTCGCAGAGACCGAGGCGGGGAGCTTACGCGATCAGATGGCTCAGCTAGAGGCTACTACAGCGGAGGGCGAGGTGGCCGAGGAACGGCGTCTTGTCGCGATTATGAACAGCGCTGCGTCGTGGCGGGTGTCAGGGTGGCCAGGCTGCCGAGGTCTCGGGTGTGAGGGTTGGCGGAGTTTGGGCGTGCGGGCTGTTTACGGGGGGAAAATTTTGGCTATATCTACTTCAAAAAGGAGGCCGAGGTCCAGCGGCCAGCAGAGACTAAATTCACAGCTCGCTCGGGCTGGCTGAAAAGGTTGAATTCAGCCACCGAGCTGGGCCAACCAGCCCGAGTGGGAATGCCCAAGGCAGGCGGCAGCGGTCGGCACTGAATTCACGGGGGTCGGCTCAGGCCACGACAGCGAAAGCATACAGTTGGACCATGTCTGAGAATTCATGGTGTCCGGGCAGAGGTAGAGTGTGGTGAATCCACTCGGCAGTCATACAGCCAGAAAGCGCGTGAATGCACACTTGAAAACGGCAAAACAGGGTCCGAAAAGAGGAGCAGTCGTCTCTTTGGAGTCTGAAAAGTCGTCAGAGGTGTTGAGTTGGGACGTCGCCTGAAGTAGCCGAGCTTAGCCGAGCGTGCTGACTTTCCAAGCTTGTGCTGAATTCTGGTTGTTTAAAACGGAAAGCTGCTGGCCGTCTCGGCGTCGCCGTGCACCTTCTCAACACTCTCAGGGTGGGAATTCACGGGAGTGCGAACTATCGCGCCTCACCTGAGAATTCCCTTGGGAACTTGGTAAAGAAAAGTGGTCGTAAACGACGAAGACGATGTCTTCGTGCGAACACGGAGAAGAAAGCAGCAGCGGCGTTAGTGAGTGAAGTTAAGGCTGAGCTGCGGCACGCACACATACCGCAAACGCACGCACGCACGCATGAATTCAGGGTACACTTTTGCGCGCCTGTTTATTGCTGTGAGGTGAATTCAGAGATGTTCCGGGCTCCTCGGGTGCATAGCGGGTTCCTGCACGACTGTCCGTTCCTTGCGAGAAAACACGGAAAGCTTTCACCTAGCGCACGGTGCCTCGGGCTTACCTCGACTGCGTGGAGCTGCGGCCTTCAGTGCTGCGGATTCGCCTTCCGTTATGCGAGTGTGGATCTACGCCTAGGCGGTGTGGTTGCGCGAGCGAGGTTGCGAATTCGGGGTCGCTGAATTCAGGCTATGCGCTACGTGCGGAACGCGTATCAGACAAACTGTCCCTGACTGATTCAAACGGGCGCTGGGTGCGTGAGGATTTGCAACGTCGCTGTGAATTCAGCGAGGAAAAATATATTCGATACAAATTTACGCAAGGCCAAGATGATTTTGAAAGGTTCAGAGTTATCTGCAGAATGTTTGAAAAGCGTCTCTATTTCTCTTAAAAAGCTAATTTCCTACGGCAGCAGTGAGGCATTTGGCGACCTTTCGGTTCGCGATGCTTCGCCTCCTCCAATCAGTGGTCTGTTCCTGCATTTGAATTGTCGCCAAATGCTACATCCCGTTGGTGGCTCTTGAGGTACCATGTTTTGAAGCTAGCTGTTGTTGTGACGCGATGTCATCGGTGGTGCGTCGATGGTGAGTTGCTGTGCACTTCCTTGCTTGGAGCGCTACGCAGCGCTTCGCGTCGTTCTCGTTGGCGTTGCTGGCGCCGGCCGTGAGCCGGCGCGGCGACCCGGAGATTTCGTCTACGTGGAGCGGCTGAGATGCTGTGGCGCCTGTGACATTCTTCGATCTTCACAAGGCCGTGGATGAGCTCAGCCCGGTCCGGTGGATCTCATGTGACACCCGGGTGGGAACCGTTCTGCTTGAGAGCGTTCTGGGGGAAAAGCATTTTGCTGAACAGGAGCTGGGCCCGAATGAACACAGCTCGGCTTTGGAGTTGCTGTCGTACGTGATGACGTGGCTGTCGTGCTGCTGAATGACTGATTGCGATATTTCGGGGAATGCGGTAGCTGAAGCGCCGTGTGTGGCGTCTGTGGTTGCTGTGCCGGGGTGCTGCTGTCGTGACAAGCCGTATCGTAGGGCATTGGCGTATTCTGAGGTGTAATTAAATGCGTGACAAGCGTCGTTGGGCGGATAACTGATTGTGAGGAGGGGGCTGTCTGAGGGGCACCGTACTGATCGCGTGTTTCACGGGGGATCGACTCGCGACAGAGGGTGGGCCTGTGAGATCTGCCCCTGTGGGGGCAGCGGTCAGAAGGGCTTGCCTTCAGACGTGTGTGCCGGCATCTGCGTTCCTGGTGGCTCGCCGAAGCTGTTGCGTTTATAATTGGAGTTCCTGGTATAACCGTTACGATGGGTATAACCGTTATAGTGGGTATAACTCGCTGGGCACGGGGAAATAGGCAGACTGGGGAAAAATGGTGCTGCATGGTGAGGGAAAATGGAAATAACTGAGTGTGAATGTAGGTATGATCTGTCTGAAAGGGGTGGTGGGGGTGTAGCGGGGCTGAGACAAGGGGGGGAAGAGTCTTGGCCTAAACAGTTGGCCATAGACGGAAGACCCTGTCGCTGGAGGTATCTGAGTACGAAAGCGGGGCGAAGGCGTGACCGGGTGTGAAATACTGGGTATAACGGGTATAATGGGTATAACGGGTATAACCGTTATGACGAGTATAACTAGTTGGGCGGGGTGGGGTTAGTCGACTGGGGGAAAATGGTGCTGCAGGGTGGGGGAAAATGGAAATAACTGAGTGTGAACGTGGGTATGATCTGTCTGAAGGGTTGGCAGGGGTGTGGCGAAGCTGAGACCGCGGGGGGGGAGACCCTGTCGGGGGCTGCAAAGGGGTCCCCCCCCGACCCCAGGGTTGGGCGTGTCCATAGTTGTGACGATCCGGCAAGAAGACGCCAGACAGCATGGACACCCCTGTGGTGTACGGGTCTGGTGAAGGCCAACCACAGCATGCAGCGGGAGCGGCTGAGCATGCAACCAGCTCGGCAGAGCATGCAACACAGCATGCAACACGGCCGGCTGAGCATGCAAGACGCCCGGCTGAGCATGCAACCAGCTCAGCTAAGCATGCAACACAGCATGCAACACGGCCGGCTGAGCATGCAACACGCCTTGCAGAGCATGCAACCCGCCCGGCTGAGCATGCAACACGCCTCGCCCAGCATGCAACTCGACCGGCTGAGCATGCAACGGGCCCGTCTCAGCATGCAACACGCCTCGACCAGCATGCAACACGCCTGGTTCAGCATGCAACCAGTGGGTTCCAGCATGCAACCAGCGCCTCCCAGCATGCAACCAGCGGGGGACAGCTTGCCTTGGGCTGGAAGGATGGGAAGTCGCTCGCCGCCGATGAAGAATCGCAACGCCGGAGCAGCGACTATAAGGACACGGAGGACGACCCTGGTGACGACCCTGGAGATGACCCTGATGGTGACCCGACTGGGGGGGCGGGACCGTCGACGTCAACTACACGGCTATTAGTGGTCACTCCCCAAGGGGATTCCGTGTGGGTGCCCCCGGGTGAATTGGCCACTACAGCGACGTTACCCGAGATCACCTCCTCGCGCTATGGTCTGTCGGCAGCCCTGAAGATCTGTGACAATCTTGGGCTGAGTCTCACTCGATACATTCTGAGCGGGGCCGGCGGTACCTCTTTCCCCGAGGTACGTCCGCTGCACACCGCCGAGACCTCCACCTACGCTCTCT
>LGRX02034183.1:0-15088 GCA_001247695.2 Cymbomonas tetramitiformis
CCAATGAAATGAGCGCGCTCCGATCGCTTGCATGGCAGCCTCGCATCAGCGGAGGTGAGCCAATGAAATGAGCGCGCTCCGATCGCTTGCATGGCAGCCTCGCATCAGCGAAGGTGAGCCAATGAAATGAGCGCGCTCCGATCGCTTGCATGGCAGCCTCGCATCAGCGGAGGTGAGCCAATGAAATGAGCGCTCTCCGATCGCTTGCATGGCAGCCCTCTGCATCAGCTGGAGGTGAGCCAATGAAAGGAGTGCGCTCCGATCGCTTGCATGGCAGCCTCGCATCAGCGGAGGTGAGCCAATGAAATGAGCGCGCTCCGATCGCTTGTATGGCAGCCTCGCATCAGTGAGAGGCGATTTGAGACAATGAGTAACGGCGAGAGGCAATTTGAGACAATGTGAGGCCAAATAAGATAACGAGAGGCGGCGAGACAATGAGAGGCGAAAGGAGACAACGACAGGCGGCGAGAGACAATGAGAGGCGGCGAGAGACAATGAGAGGCAAATACATACGATGGACGGCGATGAGAAACAGTGAGAGGCAACGAGAGCGTTGGCAATTGTGGTGCTAGAGGGCTGTAAGATCCAAGGGCTGGTGGCAGGCGCACCATGGTATCTGCATAGCCTCCGCAAATCTGTCCCGACATACACCCAGTGCCGGACACCCAGCCCAACTCTCAGGCAACTCAACCTAGCCAAAGGCTCAACCTTCCAAGAGCGATCACTCTGTCTGATGCCTTTTCGCCACAGCCCCACGACGCCTTCCAGCCAGTGTCCTACGGTGGATATGCGCGCCGCACAAAGCCAGCCCTGCAGCACCGGGCAGGCTCACTCCACACGCCACGTGGAGGTATCCAGCAGATGGCCTCGGGCGGACGCGCACCTGAACCCCGAAAATGTCCTCGCACGGGTGACGCCTCAACAGTGCCCACTCCGAAGCTTGCCCCTGAATGGATCCCCACCGTCCATCCCCTCTTACCGGCTTCAAGTTCCCCTGCCACGCCCTTGGATTTCAGCGGTGATTATAGGCCGCGCCCCCAACCTCCCTAAGAATGGACGCTGCTGCTCGGATGCGGCGGGGTAAGCAGCGCCACTGCCCTCCCTCAAAATTGGCATTGCTCGTCTCATGCGACATGGGAAGCAGCAGCTGAAGCAGAATGTGGAGGGGGAACCTGCAAAAGATTGGTGGCCATAGCCATTTCACCGATGGTGATGTCACAGCCAAGGGTCTTGCACACACGCCTGCCAAACCGCCGAGCCGAAGACCTCCTTCTCAACCGAGGTCAAAAGCCATCACGTGCTCGTGTCATCGCTGCGTGGCGCTCCGCACTGCCTCGCAGTTTTCCGCGGTCGGGCAATTTTAAATGTCAGACAGCGGGTGTGTGTGAAAAGGAAGACACCGGGACGGAGAATCGGAGCCTGCCGGAAAGGGTGCCACAGGGCGGGTGATCGGAGCTTGCCTTACAGTAAGGCACGTAGGAAGGCACGGGGGCGGGTGACTGGAGGATGCCTGAGAGGAAGGCATAAAGGCGGGTGATCGGAGCTTGCCTGAAAGGGAGGTTGCCCACGGTGGTGAGCGGCGCAAGGTACGTTTTCCCGCTGCATCATCACAGGGAACTTTACCGTCAGATCACTGCATCTGACATCTACAAGGGAGCGATTGGCCATCAGATCCGCACATCTGACATAAACTGGGAACCAACCAGCCAGCCGCCGTCAGATCACTGCATCTGACATCTACAAGGGAGCGATTGGCCATCAGATCCGCACATCTGACATAAACTGGGAACCAACCAGCCAGCCGCCGTGAGATCAATAACACGACCTGAATAGGGGACCAACCAGCCAGCCATGTGGATGGTGCCGCAGCTGTAAGGGAAATCATGTCAGGATCAGAAGGGGAGTACTGAGCAAGGGGGGGGGAGTGACCTGAAATCGATCAGCTTCTTCTCCCCGGGACTGCCCGTCACGCACCCCCATTCCCCCACTTCCTTCACGTCCACGTGATTCCACCAGGTGAACCTTCAAGTTGAATCTCGATGTCGGACGGAAGCGGGCGGAGGCCCCGTCAAGCTTTCAGTGCACGGGGCCCGCCGCCTCGTGAACAAGGAAATTAGATCTGGGGCCGGCAGCAGACGATATAACAGAGACTGCGGGCGGTGGATAGAGACCGCACCGCAGTTTCAGGTCGATGCCCTCAGCGCCCTCCCCTGGAGCTGCCCGCCCAGCGGATGTGCCATCCACTGCTGCCTCATCGCCGCCCGGCACTGCCTGCCCCGCCTCATCCACCCTGCGTTTCTTGTTCCCTGCGCCACAGCCCACACCTCGTGTTCGCCCCGTCCTAAGCCCCACATTGTGCCCGCACACCCTGCACCCCACTCAATGAGCGATGGAGCGCACACTTGTGCTGTGGCCATCCAGGTGATGGGAGAGGCGGTTTTGCCGTGTCTCTGTGTGTTTTTTAACGTGGAGGGGATGTTGTCTACGCTATGGACGTTACAATGATCAGGGGGCAGCTGCCAGGCCTCGCCGTGAGCGCTGGGTTGATGAGGGGGGCAGTTGGCAGGCCTCGCCGTGAGCGCTGGGCTGATGAGGGGGGCAGGCTGATGAGGGCAGTTGTCATGCCCACCGTGGCGCTGGGTTGATGAGGGGCAGTTGGCAGGCCTCGCCGTGGCGCCTGGGTTATGAGGGGGCAGCGCTGGGCTGATGAGGGGGGCAGTTGGCAGGCCCTGCGCCCGTGGCGCTGGAGCTGATGAGTGGGGCAGTTGCAGGCCTCGCCGTGGCGCTAGGCTGATGAGTGGGGCAGTTGGCAGGCCTCGCCGTGAGCGCTGGGCTGATGAGGGGGCTTACCAGCGTTTCCATGGTGTTTGGGCTTGCGCCAGGTTACGCGATGTTAAGATCCTGTCCCCGGCACTCCGCACCCGGCTCACAATACACCATGGAGGGGGGAGTGGGGCCACTGCGGCCGAGCCTGGAGGAGGTGGAGTGGGGCCACTGCGACGACGAGCCTGGAGGTGGAGTGGAACCACAATCAGCACAACCATGACAGGATCAGGGGGCCAAACCGAGGGGATCAGCTGGCTCTGACATGGGCGTAGAATGTGGATCAGGGCGGCCACAACACAGAGTCTTGAGGGTGGATCCAGCACAACCCATAAGAATGTGGATGTCACAACCACCGAGTCTTGAGGTGGATCAACAACGTAGAATGTGGATCAGGGCGGCCACAACCACGAGAGTCTTGAGGCGGTGGCACACCATGACATGGGCGTAGAATGTGGATCAGGGCGGCCACAACACGAGTCTTGAGGGTGGAAAGACGCCGCCGGCAAGGCACGGAACGCCTCGAGTACGTGGGAAGCAGCTGCAGCACGCAGCAGAAATACTTGAAGAAAGTGGCACACGGCGCAACGGAGGAATAGAGGCTGGAAGCGCACAGCCAGGCAGGGCGCAGGAGGTCGGGCCAGGGAGCAAAGGAGCTGGGGGGGGAAGTGGAAGTCGGGGGGCGGCTGTGGGGAATGCGGGGAACCTTCAGCAGCTGATCGGCAGCTTCGAACTCGTAGCTTTGTTTTTTCAGCGACATCTGCAACAACGCCCTCGAGCTTCACTGTGAGTATAAACATTCGCGTATTGCTGCCGAGCCTGCATCTTATCACTGCCTCGGTCCACCATCCTGAAGAAGGCATACGTAATCACCGCGGAGAAGTTAAGCTGCGACTATTTCGACTTCACCCTATCCGGAAGAGGTGCACGGCCTCCTGCTACGTGCTTCACTCTCGTGCGCCCCTCACGTCGGGGAGTGCTATCTCATACAATGCTCATGGCACTGGACATGAAACGACAAATTTCCGGCACCTGTAAATCTTTACTGGCGTAGTTGGTCTCAGTCTCGATGCTCTCGGGCACAAGCAGCTCAAGGACGTCGACGCTGCGGGAACCACTCCCTCGCTCTCATGATTACCCAGTACGACGCGACCTTCCCAGGCCAAGCAGTTTCCAAAGATGCCAGCTGGGGAGGCCAGGCGCCACAGGGACCTGGGCGCTCGGAAGCTTCCAGGAAGCAGGCTGGCGAGCGTTCTCTCTAGGGCGCTCTGAGTCCCCGGGATATCCATACTGTATGATTTGAGCATGCCACCGCTGATGCAATACTGTTTCAGATCTGGTTCAGTCAGCGGCAGGCGCGGCGTCCGGTGAGGAGAAGTTTCGGTGGCGGCTGCACGAAAGCTTCCCGGCATACCATCGTGACCCGCAGCAGCCAGAGCCGGGGCATGCACAGCACTCATATCAGCCCGCAGGGGCATGCACAACACTCATATCAGCCCACAGGGGCATGCACAGCACTCAAATCAGCCCGCAGGGGCATGCACAGCACGCATATCAGCCCGCAGGGGCATGCACAGCACTCATATCAGCCCGCAGGGGCATGCGCAGCACTCATATCAGCCCGCAGGGGCATGAACAACACTCATATCAGCCCGCAGGGGCATGCACAGCACTCATATCAGCCCGCAGGGGCATGCGCAGCACGCATATCAGCCCGCAGGGGCATGCACAGCATTCATATCAGCCCGCAGGGGCATGCACAGCCCGCATATCAGCCCGCAGGGGCATGCGCAGCACTCATATCAGCCCGCAGGGGCATGAACAACACTCATATCAGCCCGCAGGGGCATGCACAGCACTCATATCAACCCGCAGGGGCATGAACAACACTCATATCAGCCCGCAGGGGCATGCACAGCACTCAGCCCGCAGGGGCATGCACAGCACTCATATCAACCCGCAGGGGCATGAACAACACTCATATCAGCCCGCAGGGGCATGCACAGCACTGTTGGTCACCGCAGGGGCATGCACAGCACTCATATCAGCCGCAGGGGCATGCACAGCACTTCCACCAGACCCGCAGCATGCACAGCACGCATATCAGCCCGCAGGGGCATGCACAACACCCATATCAGCCCGCAGGGGCATGCACAGCACGCATATCAGCCCGCAGGGGCATGCACACCACGCATATCAGCCCGCTGGGGCATGCACAGCACTCATATCAGCCCGCAGGGGCATGCACAGCACGCATATCAGCCCGCAGCACTGGAGTTCGGAAGCCCGAGGCTTAGTCATGGCCGCAAGTCCACATCCGAAGGACGCAAGCTTTGAATGCGCCGGCGAAGTGGCGGGTCGGATCGCACTATCGTGAACGCACGCAGCGTGTAAGGCGGCTGAGGCAAGATCGGGGCTTGTACGAGGGGGAACAACAGGGCGGCCCCAGCAAGAGCACAGGGCGCAGCTTTGGACGCTACAGAATCTGGCAACGGCACGATCCATACCTCTTCAGCTCTTCAGCAGCTTCAACCTTGGGCTTCAGCTCCTCATCGGCTTCAACCTTGGGCTTCAGCTCTTCAGCAGCTTCAACCTTGGGCTTCATCTCCATCGGCTTCAACCTCGGGCTTCAACCTTGGGCTTCATCGCCATCGGCTTCAACCTTGGGCTTCAGCTCCTCAACGGCTTCAACCTTGGGCTTCTCTGGCTCACCGGCTGGATCGGGCTGGGGCATTAACGCCTCGGAATCCGGATGAGTCTGGTAGTAGCGGCAGGTAACACCGTAGGGGCACTTGGGGAGGCTCTTGAACGGGCATGCGCCCGGAAGATCCTTCGCCTTTAGCGAGAAATACTCTGCCCAAGACGAAATCCCGAACAGCCTTAGACACCAGGGTCAGCAACAAGCTCGCCAGAGCCATTCCCCCGAGGCTTGACATAGTGCGTGGCTGGGGAGAGTATCTGACGTATTCCCCCGAGGCTTGACATAGTGCGTGGCTGGGGAGAGTATCTGACGTATTGGAATCTTAGAGACACCGGGAGAGTTACTAGAATGACGCAGTGAATAATCGCGCAGGAGTTGCCGAGATTCGCGCGCACGTACAGTGGGGAGCATTACCCGCCCTTCTCGCGACCCGCTCAAGGCTCTCCTGTGCTCCCTGCTGCTTACAGACATTTATATACGAAACAAGGTGAGATCCCGACGGGTAGGAGCGGCACTGTCGGTGCGTCCAAGTGTGCGACTCCGAAAGACGGAATAAAACCTATTGCTGCGCGCTGATTCCAGGTTGCTTTATCCGCCCTGGCACAAGGCAGCTCTGCGCCGTAGAAACCATGGGCCTGTACCAGTGTTGTACGCTTGAACGGTTTCAACAGTTTCGCGTTGTGACATGGGTTCCGAAATCCGCGAAGGAAAAGGCAGGTCAGACAAAACGCACTTGAAACGTCGTGATTGAAGCGGCAGCTGTCCCCAAAAGTGCAGTTTCCTTTGGCTAGTGCTTGACAAAGATTTTCTCCGGACTTCATAGAATCCTCGCGATCTTGCTGCATTGAAGCACACGACACCACCCCGCGAATCGGGCAACAGCGTGCGATGTTCACCTCTCAACTCAAATTTCTACTCAGGTGTCCAACATGCTTCTGCTACACGATGTGTACAAGACAACTAAGACAACTAAGAGCCGAATACAACATGTTCCTCTTAGGCACTCGGTACACCTATCTCGACATACTGCGCCGAAGACTCTGGCCGAAGCCAAACTTCTTCGGAAGATCTCACCGTGAGCAACGACGACTCGACGAACGTTCTGCTGCGATAGGAGGAGGATCTAAGATCCCGATACCGGGTCGAATGATCAAGCAAAACTTGGTCAAATAATCTAGGGATATGAGGACAATACGAGAAATTCATGAGTAGTTGGCCATGTGGTCCGCACTACCGCGAAGTCCATGGCACGCGTAGCACAGGCACATTTCGTCAGTGGATATAAAGCTAACACTTGAAACTATAAGGGTAAAGTTACTGACACTTCAGGAATATCGTGATAACTACCACTTTGGTGCGCGCTAAACTAATCGCGAGGCGACAACCTCAAGGACGAAGTCTGGACTGCAAGACTGGATGGACAACGCACTTTTTGCTGTTTCCTCGACTTCCCCGTGCGCTTTCCGTCAACGCCCCCGTCTCCACGTTTCCCTTCGGAAACTTCTTTCGTTTCTGGATCGGGGTCCTGTGCCGGTTTCACCCGTTTAATTTCCACCAAATACTCTTTTTTTATCGGAGCGTCATTCCGTTCGAGTAGCTTGTCCAGTTCTTCTCGAGTCCTCCTTTGCGGTTTAAACTTTTCCTCATCCATTGAATATGGTGTCGTAGGCTCCAGTCTTTGTTATCCTCCTCTGCGGGGCTATATTGTAGTAGTTTGCGAGAACAAATGGTGCAACTGTTTGGAAAATACTTTTGTGTCGTTCAGCTCTTTCGTTTGGCGCTACAGTGACACAACTGTGAACTCCAGAACTCCGCCACTCACGAGTCACGACTCAGCGGATCCATTGGATTGATGGGCAGAGCCGATCGGATGATAGTGGAAGTGATCAAGCATGCCATTCGGACGCGTCGGCGCGCCATTTTGGACGTGGTGGCGCAGAAAAATTGGGTCACGCGCCACGCCGCGCTCGTGGCGCGAGGCAAATTTTGCACGCGCCACGCCAGCGGCGTGGCGACGGCGCGAGCGAGGCCTCTCAGCTAAGACATGGGATTAATAATGCGTACAGGGAATGCGAACGTTCCTGGAAACAGCGGGCCGTAGGCCCGAGTCATAAAAATGCGAGGGAGGGGAGAAAAAGGGGAAAAGGGGGAAAAGGGGGAGAAAAGAGGGGGAAAGGGGAAAGGGGGAGAAAAGAGGGGGAAAGGGGAAAAGGAAAAGAGGGAAAAGGGGGGGGGGGGGAAAAAGGGAAAGGGAAAAGGGAAGGGGGGAAAAGGGGGGAAAGAAAAGGGGGAAAAGGGGGAAAAGGGGGATACACAGATAGGGGACATAAGCTGTTACGACAATACGGTACCCCGCTGAAATTAATTTACAGTCAGCGATTCCGGCCATACAGTCAGTGATTCCGACCAATGATGTCCGCAAATGACTCCACGCGATATTTTGGACATCTCAATCGGCATTTCGAATTGTGGACGAGAAACGATTCAGGACTGACGTAAGCACACGCTGCAATGCTTGTGTCGAAAGGCATCGTTGGAATCGTGAAATCGAACATTAGATTCGATTCAGAGGTGAATGCATTTACGTTTAAATTAGAACATTTTAAAATTGGATCTACAAAAATAGGACAATTACATCCACGTGTAAGATACATCTTGATTTATAGACAGCACTTAGAAAATTTTCCACGACATCCATCACGACAGTCCCGAAAACTATGATGCCATCAGCAGATCGGAGTTCGGGGTGGCCCGAACCTGATACCATTAGATGAGAGCCTATTCAATCCGTCGGTCATATATTTTTCTCTTAAGAAAATGAATTAATGCGACGTCAGCTGAGATATTTGTTGGTGACCGGTTTTCTAATCGGCTACGGCTACAGAGCCGACAAATGACACATTTGTAATGGAAACTTTCTTGCGTTCCAAATGGTGGTACAGATTGCGATGTCCATCGGTGCATCCACGTCGGATCCTGATGGAATTTGAGATAGAATCATTGCAATTGACCAATCATTTTGCGTGCACTTGATGCCATAGTTCGTAGAATGTCCCCCAGCTCATATTTGCCACCACTTTCGTGCAAGTGTCTTCTTGCCTTTGCGTGCAGGTGTTTCTGTTTGCCTAGGTTGACAGGCGGATTATTAGCCTTGCCATTGTTTAACCGTGTCTTTGTTATGGCGCTGATTTGGGGAGTCATGTCAGGGTGTCTCTGTTTCCTGCTCCTTCGAGCAAACAACGTCCGAAACCACACAGAGCGCCATACACTTCGCCATTTCGCAGCCTGTAGGTGTCTTCTTTCTCCTTTTATTTCGATTCTTTGATGTTCTTTTCCTGAAATTTAAACGGGCCAATTGATTCGCGCTCGGCACGCGCAACGCCCTGACTGAAGCTGGAAAAGACTGCTTTCCTTCCAGGCAGGAACTCAAAAAAGAGCGCTGGAAATGGCTTCCAAAGATATCAGTTAAAGTCTGAGTTGCCACGCTTCTCAGCTTCCTGCTAGCTTTTTTTAGCTCTTGCCAATCGCTGTATGCGCGAAGCTTTGGGTTCACAGAATCTTCTGTGAGTTTAGGACCACGGTTGATTCCGTCGTAAGCTTGCTTGATGAAACGTCTGCGTTTGTGATATTAGCTCAACAAAGAGCGCCGAAGAATACCTTCGGAGATCTCAGTTTGTGTCTGAGATATCACAGCTTATTACTTTTCTTATTATCTCCTGGCTGCATAGCAGTCCTACCCAGTTAAGGCGCTGCAAGATTAGTGTTAGTGTTAGTGTTGTGATATTAGCTCAATAAAGAGCGCCGGAGAATATCTCCGGAGATCTCAGTTCGAACCTGAGATATCACATCCACTTCTGATAGCAGTAGAGCCCCTTCTAGATAAGGGCTTTCTTTCATTTCTGAATTCGGCCTTGCGGCATACTCTGCCGCTGCATGATGTACCGCCCGTACACCCAGGTTTGCATTCTGCCTTACCGAACTCAGTGAGGCACAGCACGACCTATGCCTACAACACCGACTCAAAACTGGGCCTGACACATTAACAGGGGCTGCAGTCTGACCGGCTAGCAACCGGTCAGTTCAGGTTAGAATCCTGATAGCACCGCAGCTCGGGTGCATACTCTCGGCCCCGAGATTATGTCCCTGAGCCTCATCTTAAGCATACTAGCCGCTGCGGCACAACACGATCTGTGCACGGAGTCATACAGTGTGAACACATTCGAAATATTCTTAAGGGGCAGCAGTCTGATCGGCTAGCAGATGGTCAGTTCAGGTTAGAATCCTGACAGCCCCGAGGCTCGAGTACCCACATTTCAGGTGCTCTCGAACCGTTCAGCACGATGGGTCCTGCATCAATATAACAAAGTGAGCCATGCGTTGAGATGCCCACAGTAAGGCCACTAAAACTGAATAGTTTTATTTTCAGGTGCCTGCCTGTAAAGTGTGTTTATGTGTTTATGCGAAACGGTGTTTATGCGTTTATATTTATGTGTACAGTTGTTTATGTGGAATGCATTTTAGGTGTCACTGTGTTTATGTTTGTGTGTTCATGTGTTTGTGCGTAAATGTAGAATGCATTTTGGGTTTCGCTGTAATATTGATATCTCAAGATTAGAAAACGAAACTGTGGAATGCAGTTTGGGTTCACTGTGTTCATGTTTATTTGTCTAGGTGTTTATGCGAAACTGTGGAATGCATTTTGGGTTTCACTATAA
This sequence comes from Cymbomonas tetramitiformis, assembly GCA_001247695.2. Lineage (NCBI taxonomy): Eukaryota > Viridiplantae > Chlorophyta > Pyramimonadophyceae > Pyramimonadales > Pyramimonadaceae > Cymbomonas > Cymbomonas tetramitiformis. The sequence continues at coordinate 10,240 of LGRX02034183.1, forward strand.
AATCGATATTTCGGGATGCACCGCGATGCATCAAGCATGTGATGGCTTCCTGAGCTCATACCACGTATATCTATCGTTACGTATGCTCAGGATTAGCTCATCACAACCGGAACCCAAAATCTGTAGGGTATTTCATATTACGCGAAACTGCGGAAGGCATTTTGGGTTTCACTATAAAATCGATATCTCGAGTTGCACCGCGATGCATCAGGCGTGTGATGGCTTCCTGAGCTCATAACACATATATCTATCATTCCGTATGCTCAGCATCAGCCCATCTCGACCGGAACCGAAAATATGTAGGGTATTTCATATCACGCGAAACTGCGGAAGCCATTGTGAGCTACACTATAAAATCGATATCTCGGGATGCACCGCGATGCATCGTGCCTGAGCTCATAACACATAACTCTATCATTTGGAATGCTCAGCATCAGCCCATCTCGACCGGAACCGAAAATATGTAGGGTATTTCATATCACGCGAAACTGCGGAAGCCATTGTGAGCTACACTATAAAATCGATATCTCGGGATGCACCGCGATGCATCATGCATATCATGGCTTCCTGAGCTCATAACACATAAATGTATCATTTGGAATGCTCAGCATCAGCCCATCTCGACCGGAACCGAAAATATGTAGGGTATTTCATATCACGCGAAACTGCGGAAGCCATTGTGAGCTACACTATAAAATCGATATCTCGGGATGCACCGCGATGCATCATGCATATCATGGCTTCCTGAGCTCATAACACATAACTCTATCATTTGGAATGCTCAGCATCAGCCCATCTCGACCGGAACCGAAAATATGTAGGGTATTTCATATCACGCGGAAGCCATTGTGTGCTTCATTATAAAATCGATATCTCGGGATGCACCGCGATGCATCATGCATATGATGGCTTCCTGAGCTCATAGCACATAAATGTATCATTTGAAATGCTCAGCATCAGCCCATCTCGACCGGAACCGAAAATATGTAGGGTATTTCATATCACGCGAAACTGCGGAAGCCATTGTGAGCTACACTATAAAATCGATATCTCGGGATGCACCGCGATGCATCGTGCATATGATGGCTTTCTGAGCTCATAACACGTAACTCTATCATTTGGAATGCTCAGCATCAGCCCATCTCGACCGGAACCGAAAATATGTAGGGTATTTCATATCACGCGGAAGCCATTGTGAGCTACACTATAAAATCGATATCTCGGGATGCACCGCGATGCATCATGCATATGATGGCTTCCTGAGCTCACAACACATAAATCTATCATTTGGAATGCTCAGCATCAGCCCATCTTGACGGGAACCGAAAATATGTAGGGTATTTCATATCACGCGAAACTGCGGAAGCCATTGTGAGCTACACTATAAAATCGATATCTCGGGATGCACCGCGATGCATCGTGCCTGAGCTCATAACACGTAACTCTATCATTTGGAATGCTCAGCATCAGCCCATCTCGACCGGAACCGAAAATATGTAGGGTATTTCATATCACGCGGAAGCCATTGTGAGCTACACTATAAAATCGCTATCAATGGATGCACCGCGATGCATCATGCATATGATGGCTTCCTGAGCGCATAACACATAAATCTATCATTTGGAATGCTCAGCATCAGCCCATCTCGACCGAACCCGAAATTATGTAGGGTATCTCTTATTACGCGAAACTGCGGAAGCCATTGTGAGCTACACTATAAAATCGATATCTCGGGATGCACCGCGATGCATCATGCATATGATGGCTTCCTGAGCTCACAACACATAAATCTATCATTTGGAATGCTCAGCATCAGCCCATCTCGACCGGAACCGAAAATATGTAGGGTATTTCATATCACGCGGAAGCCATTGTGATCTTCATTATAAAATCGCTATCAATGGATGCACCGCGATGCATCATGCATAGGATGGCTTCCTGAGCGCATAACACATAAATCTATCATTTGGAATGCTCAGCATCAGCCCATCTCGACCGAACCCGAAATTATGAAGGGTATCTCTTATTACGCGAAACTGCGGAAGCCATTGTGAGCTACACTATAAAATCGATATCTCGGGATGCACCGCGATGCATCATGCATATGATGGCTTCCTGAGCTCACAACACATAAATCTATCATTTGGAATGCTCAGCATCAGCCCATCTCGACCGGAACCGAAAATATGTAGGGTATTTCATATCACGCGAAATTGCGGAAGCCATTGTGAGCTACACTATAAAATCGATATCTCGGGATGCACCGCGATGCATCATGCATATGATGGCTTCCTGAGCTCACAACACATAAATCTATCATTTGGAATGCTCAGCATCAGCCCATCTCGACCGAACCCGAAATTATGTAGGGTATTTCATATCACGCGGAAGCCATTGTGAGCTACACTATAAAATCGATATCTCGGGATGCACCGCGATGCATCATGCATATGATGGCTTCCTGAGCTCACAACACATATATTCATCGTTCCGAACCCTCAGCATCAACAGATATGGACGGCAACCGACATTCCCATAGCTTTTCACAACATGCGCAACAAAACTGCGAAAGGCATTTCGGGTTCCACTATAAAATCGATATCTATGATTAGACGACCATCCAGCAGGCATATGATGGCTTCCTGAGCTCATAGCACATAAATGTATCATTTGGAATGCTCAGCATCAGCCCATCTCGACCGGAACCGAAAATATGTAGGGTATTTCATATCACGCGAAACTGCGGAAGCCATTGTGAGCTACACTATAAAATCGATATCTCGGGATGCACCGCGATGTATCATGCATATGATGGCTTCCTGAGCTCACAACACATAAATCTATCATTTGGAATGCTCAGCATCAGCCCATCTTGACCGGAACCGAAAATATGTAGGGTATTTCATATCACGCGAAACTGCGGAAGCCATTGTGAGCTACACTATAAAATCAATATCTCGGGATGCACCGCGATGCATCATGCATGTGATGGCTTCCTGAGCTCACAACACATAAATCTATCATTTGGAATGCTCAGCATCAGCCCATCTCGACCGGAACCGAAAATATGTAGGGTATTTCATATCACGCGAAACTGCGGAAGCCATTGTGAGCTACACTATAAAATCGATATCTCGGGATGCACCGCGATGCATCATGCATATGATGGCTTCCTGAGCTCACAACACATAAATCTATCATTTGGAATGCTCAGCATCAGCCCATCTTGACGGGAACCGAGAATATGTAGGGTATTTCATATCACGCGAAACTGCGGAAGCCATTGTGAGCGGTTCACTGTAACATCGATATCTATTGATGCACCGCGATCCATCGGGCATGTGATGGCTTTCTAAGCTCATAACACAGGTATTTATCATTTAGAATGCTCGGCATTAGCTTATCTCGGCCGGAAGCGAAAATCCGTAGGGTATTTCATGATGTGCAAAACTGCGGAAGGAATTAAGGGTGACGTTGTTACTTACTTTGTATATCACGCCACATATGTGTGTGTGGGTATGTACTTAGACACATTTACAAGCCCACACAAGAACTATGTTACCAAATAAAGTGTAGGATAGTCATCATGTAGCAAACTGATTAAATAGTAAAATATGCTGCATATGCCAAATGTTAACATGTTTTAAGAGTTATCTCTCAGCTCAACTGGGTAACCCAGTGAGGTCAATAGAGGAGATATTATGCAACATATGAATGATGCTTGGCTACACAAGTGATACGAATTCTAACACAACAAGATGGTACAATGAACACTATAATACTATTTACATATTTTGTTCCTACAACTAGGCATCGTACAACCTACGTGATGCTTTAGAGGAAGGGGGTGGCGGTGTTGCTTGAACTGTGGTGCGGTCATCGCAGGATGGATCTCGCGATGACCGCATGGACAGGAACTTCGCTACAGCAACTAAATGCACCCCTCTCTCCTTCTCCAACCGTTGCAACTCCTTGTTCCCTAACACCTTATGAAAGGCAGTTTGGGGAGTTGCAACGGTCTGTGGTCGACGGCGATTCTTCACCGGTTGGTTTTCACCGACTCTAATTTTCAAACCAAAGCTAGGCCGGTTTCCGAAACAAGATTTGTCACTCTTCAAAAACCCATATCTGTGGGTTCCCTGCCGAGTTTGCGCGACAAGTGCGGGAATCTTGCGGGGAAAATGTGTTGGGCTGTCAGCAGCAGGAGTGCTCGTGCAGCAGCTCTCCTCAACGTCCGAGCAAAAGGCCGAAATATCGCCGTCTACATCTTGTTCACCCCCCTCTCCAGCAATAGGGACATCACGAGTGGAGGGAGTGTGTGCGTCAACCCGGTCCGATTGAAGCTGCACCTGGGTGCTCCAATTTCCGTTTCCCGAGATCGATGGGCTCTGAGCGCTGTCGTCAAAAGTGTTGGGTGTCGGACTGTCCAGCCCTTCCGCCGGCAGTACCACCGGCTTCTTCTGCGTCGGAAATTTATTTTTCCTTTTCTCAGCTCTTTTCAGCAGCGCTGCCCGTGATCTTATCCTTCGTTTTCCCATGCCTACGTGCACAACACACCGACACCCAAAACAACCGCAATCTCGTCAGCGTTGCTCCACGGTTGCGCACTCCACTCGCAGGTCAGGCGGACATCCAACCCCTCGCTATAAAGTACCAATATGACCCCTAAGACTCCACTACCTCGCACGGAGCCCGCAGGCGATCCCGCCTCGAGGGGACCCCTAAGACTTCTCTACCTCGCACGGAGCCCGCAGGCAATCCCGCCTCGAGGGGACCCCTAAGACTTCTCTACCTCGCACGGAGCCCGCAGGCAATCCCGCCTCGAGGGGACCCCTAAGACTTCTCTACC
>LGRX02034184.1:0-61012 GCA_001247695.2 Cymbomonas tetramitiformis
AGCAGCCTTGTGGTCCAACGCAACATTATAGCAGCCTTGTGGTCAAACACAACATCATAGCAGCCTTGTGGTCAAATGCAATGGATAGTTGATGTTGTAAATCCATTTTGTAATGTAATGAACTACCAAAGCAATCTTGGGATGTCACAATGCAATCGTTGATCTGCCTACCCCGCACGCACCGTGCGGGAGATCTCCGCGGCGGCTGGCTCAGAAGTCTTCAAGCGGTCTCTCTGAAGCGTCGAGATTGGTCTGCCGAGGGACGTCATTCATGTCATCCGCCACCTCCCTCCTTGGCAGATGATTACGGGTGCCCCGACTACGCCCACGTAGGTTCATGAAAGTCTTTGGAGGTGGGCTAGGTGGGCTTGGTGCCAGGTGCGCGAGCTCAAATGTCGGTGGTGCGCATTTCTCGCACTGCTGCTCCAGCATCCAACTGTACAGGGAGGGCTCGCGGAAGGCCAGCTCGTAGCTGCCGTGTCCATACATGGCTGCGAACTCCTGCCCTGGAGGTGCTGGGCCTGACTCATACCGAGTGAACTTCACTACCTGCTCCGTCCGTCCGCAAACATCTCCCACCTCCACGGTCCGACACAATCGCTCCAGTCCAAGCACTGCCACCAGAACAGGCTTGCAAGGCCCCCTCTGCTCATTAGGTCAACCATTATGACATTGACGATGGGAGCCATGCTTCACATGCACAGACCTGCAACACCATCGCCGTCGGAGCTGCCGAGGCGCGACACAGTCAACAGCAATGCACTACTCGCGCAGCCGAGCCAAAGCACCAGATCCGGCAGCATCGCCGAGGCGCACCACCAGATGCAGCCATCTACGTTGGATGTTATTGACCATTGCATTATAAAAGGTGGCCGACTTCATCTGAAGAGGCAACGAGCTGCGGAGGAGGATCGAGTGTGAGCTCTCTCATCTGAAGAGACAACGAGCTGCAGAGGAGGATCGAGTGTGAGCTCTCTCATCTGAAGAGACAACGAGCTGCGGAGGAGGATCGAGTGTGAGCTCTCTAATTGAAGAGGCAATGAGCTTTTGGAGGAGGATCGAGTGTGAGCTCTCTCATCTGAAGAGGCAACGAGCTGCGGAGGAGGATCGAGTGTGAGCCTTCATCTGAAGAGACAACGAGCTGCGGAGGAGGATCGAGTGTGAGCTCTCTCATCTGAAGAGACAACGAGCTGCGGAGGAGGATCGAGTGTGAGTCTTCTATCTGGAAGAGGCAACGAGTTGTGTTGAGGAGGATCGAGTGTGAGCTCTCTCATCTGGAAGAGGCAACGAGCTGCGGAGGAGGATCGAGTGTGAGCTCTCTCATCTGAAGAGACAACGAGCTGCGGAGGAGGATCGAGTGTGAGCGCTCTCATCTGAAGAGGCAAACGAGCGCGGGAGGAGGATCGAGTGTGAGCTCTCTCATCTGAAGAGACAACGAGCTGCGGAGGAGGATTCCGGAGTGAGCGCTCTCAGCATCTGGAAGAGACAACGAGCTGCGGAGGAGGATCGAGTGTGAGCTCTCTCATCTGAAGAGACAACAAGCTGCGGAGGAGGATCGAGTGTGAGCTCTCTCATCTGAAGAGGCAACGAGCTGCGGAGGAGGATCGAGTGTGAGCTCTCTCGTCTGAAGAGACCTGCCACAAACAATTACCTCCTCACGACGGTCGAAGCACTCAAAAGCCGGGCAGCAGCGCGCGAGCGGCGCCACGTTCTGCCCGGGTGGCGGGGACAGCCGGGCTGCGCGGAGAGAGTGCATACTTGACCCTTCGCGCGATTGAGCTCGAAAAGGGTGCTATTCATTTCCTCGGATTGCTCCACAGGCACCACCACATCGTTCGCTGCATGGAACATCCACACTGCTGGGCAGCACCCTCCCTTTGGGCCCTCCGCGCAGCAAAGCTCCCTGCAGTCAAAACCCCGCCCCCGCACCAGGCAGAAGCGTCACCACGATCGGCAGCGGTGCAAATACGCAACAGAATGTGTGGGTGTAGACATAAACATAGGGAGATGCGTGTGTGAATATGCCAGTTAGCTCTCCTCGACTCTTGGCCAATCCGCAAGCGCTCTGACAGTGACTCTGAGAGTGAGCGCTCTGACAGTGACTCTGAGAGTGAGCGCTCTGGCAGTGACGCAGAGAGTGAGCGCTCTGACAGTGACTCTGAGAGTGAGCGCCTGGACAGTGACTCTGAGAGTGAGCGCTCTGACAGTGACTCTGAGAGTGAGCGCTCTGACAGTGACTTGAGAGTGAGCGCTCTGACAGTGACTCTGAGAGTGAGCGCTCTGACAGTGACTCTGAGAGTGAGCGCTCTGACAGTGACTCTGAGAGCAGCGCTCTTGACAGTGACTCTGCGCAGTGAGCGCTCTGACAGTGACTCTGAGAGTGAGCTTCTGGCAGTGACGCAGAGAGTGAGCGCTCTCCTGACAGTGACTCTGAGAGTGAGCGCCTGACAGTGACGCTGAGAGTGAGCGCCTGACAGTGACGCTGAGAGGAGCGCGCCTGACAGTGACTCTGAGAGTGAGCGCTCTGACAGTGACTCTGAGAGTGAGCGCTCTGACAGTGACTCTGAGAGTGAGCGCTCTGACAGTGACTCTGAGAGTGAGCGCTCTGACAGTGACTCTGAGAGTGAGCGCTCTGACAGTGACTCTGAGAGTGAGCGCTCTGACAGTGACTTTCAGACCGACAATTTGCTGCGTGCCACGTGCTACGTCTTTGAGGCTGCCTGTGGCAACACTCTGCTGCGTGCCACGTGCTACGTCTTTGAGGCTGCCTGTGGCAACACTCTGCTGCGTGCCACGTGCTACGTCTTTGAGGCTGCCTGTGGCAACACTCTGCTGCGTGCCACGTGCTAAGGCTGCCTGTGGCAACACTCTGCTGCGTGCCACGTGCTACGTCTTTGAGGCTGCCTGTGGCAACACTCTGCTGCGTGCCACGTGCTACATCTTTGAGGCTGCCTGTGGCAACACTCTGCTGCGTGCCACGTGCTACATCTTTGAGGCTGCCTGTGGCAAGCTTCTGATGTTATTCACGCGGCAAACCTCGAAGGTTGCCTCTTAGAAGATCTGCTGGCTGACACAGCACGCATTCCGACGTGGGAAAGGAACTTACGTGGCGATGAGTTGGGCATCAGTGTTCACGTACGAGCAGATGGGAACCACGCTTGCGAAGACCTGAGCAGTTGCAACCAGCGAAACTTGATGATAAGGCAGCGCCGCTCACAGAAATCAGCGCGAAGGTGTCGAAGACGCTATGCCCCCCTCACCTTTTAGTGAAGAGGTGCAAGCCAAACTATCGAGACACTTAGCGGTCCGACTTTTCGAAATACAGGCACCGTATATATCGCGGTGCCTCTGCAATTCTCCAAGCGATGAGGAAGCAAGGTTACCTTAGGACGACTCCCAGCATATGCCCAGGCACCCCATCCGCCCATGGACTGCCCGGTGAGATGCACACGCTTCGGATCTCCGCCATACCGGCGCATTATGTAAAAAAGCCCTCGATCTACAGTCTTAAAGTTTTCCTCACTGCAAAGCACCCGTTCACAGCGGGTATTCAGTACATACTCGCCATCAAGCTCCCTGCTTGCAGACCTGGCGGAGGAGCTCGACAGTACAACTGTGCGCTATGCTGCTTGGGATTCCAGCCGTGTGGTGATTGGACTCGCAGCTGCGGCTTATGGGCGTGAATACTCATCAAATCGCTCGAAGGAAAATTAGCTGAAAGCCATAGCAGACAAGCTCGTACAATTGCACGGTGCTTATTTCGGTTAGGGTTTTAGGGTTCACGCTCGTCGGCCGAGTCCAGGAAAGGCGAGCGCGAAAGCAGGAACAGACTGGGAAGGACGAGTACGGGAACAACAAAGCCGGGTTTGCATGTCCATCACAGACAGTGTTCAATTTGAGGACACGTCTAGGCCAAAGATCGCACGCTGACTTGGATTGGAAAGAGTGCCACCGGAGCACGGCTCAAGATGTCAAAGATAGTTAACGGACCTCCACTGGGTAAACATGCATTCCATCGGGCACTGCGGCATGAAAGTCAGAAACGGAAAATCTGCGGCGAACGTTGCGTTGGACTTCAAAAGCTTTGGGAGGCTTTGTGACTCCATAACGTCAAAGTTTCCGGACTCCCCAGCGCCATGAAGGAAGACTAGAATAGGAAGCAAGCCGTTCGCGTCTCTGTGGCTTGACTTTGGAGTGAAAAGAGCATATTTAAGCCGCGCTAGTTTCTCGTCTTCATGAGAATATGACGCGGCTTCCGCGGTGAATAAGTGCTTGTGCGTATCTTCAGTCACAGCGGGAAGCTTAGCTTGAATCACCTAAAAGAACACGTGTTCTATCAAATTTTCCCGTTACCTAAAAGAAACTCTTTTTGTCAAATATTTTCTGAGACAGTTTCCACTCCAAAATAGCCCATTTTCGGGGCTTACCTTCTTTATCGCGCTATCAATTTTCTGAGTTTTCTCGTCCACTGCTGGACCACCTCCATAGTCTTCTTCAGTGCTCACCGACAATATCAATAGGCACGTCCAAGCGACTTGCGACAGCATATTGTTTCTCTTCTCTCAAATTTTGCACTATTCCATCAGTAGATGCCGTGAACACTTACGAAGCAGCTTTAAACATCGTTACACGATCTGCTTTGCTTGAGAGACTGCGGGAAGTGCACCTAAGTACTGGCTCAGTATTTGAGCTTACTTTTTCGACCACCTCAAAAATAAATCGCGGCAGACCGTGAGGAGATTGTTTTGAATGGTTGCCATAAACTGGCAAACTCTTGTCGTGAAGAACAGGCCAGGACCCCGACGCGAGGCCTCTCGTCTGCAATGATCGGACTTGCGTTGATATCGCTGAAAGGTGTAAGCCTGCGCTGGAGACTGTCGTGTGACACTCGACTGTAATAAGCGTACTGTAATAAGGTAGAGCCCTGCCGTAAGGTGAAACTGAAAGTGGCCCGACATCGGCATGCGGCATCCATCGCCAACGCAAGAGACAGCTGGCATCGCATGGCATGGCATGGCATGGCATGGCATGGCATGGCATGGCATGGCATCGCATCGCATCGCATCGCATCGCATCGCATCGCATCGCATCGCATCGCATCGCATCGCATCGCATCGAGTTATCGGATGCCATGCGATCGGATCGCATCGCATCGCAACAAATTGGCCAACGTGCGCATTGTCAACCCAGCCAACGACGGACATCTACCTGTACCTCAAGACATACCTCTTCGTCTTGTCACTGTGCCATACGCCCCGTGACACGGAGGTGGCACGACGATGTTCAAAGTGGCACAGCAGGGAGGAGGGTATCCCTATCGGGGTCCCGGAAATAAAGCACCCTTGCGCCCGTCCTAAGCATCCCGTCCTAAGCGCTCGACGGTCGCGACAGCTCGCGATCCTGAATCTGACCTGCTCGTCGGTTTTCTGAATTACAGAGCTCCGCGATTTAATCGGGCATTTCCAGCATTTTTAATAATGCCGCGATAAATTCGGCCGCCATTCGTTTTCCCGTAAAATCTGTCATACTGAGACACATTACGTCTGTATGATCGCGCTTGACACACACTCGTGTTACCAGTGAGACACTTTACGTCCAGAGAGACACTTTACGTCTGTTAATGAAGGGAAAGGCAAAGGGGGAAAGGGTTTAAGATTTAGCGGCAGTAGGAATAGTTTTCAGAAGCATATGAAAAGTATTCTAGTGCTTCTGAAAACTATTCATACTTCTTCTATATCCTAAACCCTTTGCCTTGCCTTTTACTGCTGCACGCGACCGGCAAGCATCTTTGAAACTTCCGAGTTTCAAAGATGCGTTTTGTATTTTGGGTGCACCCTAAAATTACAAAACAGCCGAGCGCTTCCCGTCGTTGTGCGGGATATTCACATGTATTCCATGGAATATTTCATATGAATTGACACACATGCACACGCAGGGGAAACCCTCGGCTGTTTGGCATCTTTGGGTTTGGGTTTGTGTTCCCAAACCCAAACCCAAAACATCTGCCTTAGAAATAAATTGCGCGTTGGGCGCACAAGTAACTTGAAGCCTTGAGCTTCAGGTAACTTAAAGATATATCCCTTGGCAGTATTTGTGCCAAGTTTCGTGCTCTAGGACGCACGGGAAGCCCTCGGCTGTCTGGCATCTTTGCGTTTGGGTTCGAACCCAAACCCAAACCCAAAACATTTGCCTTTGAAATACATTGCGCGTTTCGCGCACAAGTAACTTGAAGCCTTGAGCTTCAGGTAACTTAAAGATATATCCCTTGGCAGTATTTGTGCCAAGTTTCGTGCGCTAGGACGCACGGGAAGCCCTCGGCTGCTTGCCATCTTTGGGTTTGGGTACGTTCGAACCCAAACCCAAAGGCAAAGGCATAGGACAGTCTCGTATATTCTGTCCCGATGCCTTTGCAACCTCGCATGCTAACTCATATTACAATGAATGTTCAACACTTAATTTGAATCATGTAATTTTAGGGTGCACCCAAAATACAAAACGCATCTTTGAACCTCGGAAGTTTCAAAGATGCTTGCCGGTCGCGTGCAGCAGTAAAAGGCAAGGCAAAGGGTTTAGGATATAGAAGAAGTAGGAATAGTTTTCAGAAGCACTAGAATACTTTTCATATGCTTCTGAAAACTATTCCTACTGCCGCTAAATCTTAAACCCTTGGCCTTTCCCTTCCCTTCATTAACAGACGTAAAGTGTCTCTGGACGTAAAGTGTCTCACTGGGAACACGAGTGTGTGTCAAGCGCGATCATACAGACGTAATGTGTCTCAGTATGACAGATTTTACGGGAAAACGAATGGCGGCCGAATTTACCGCGGCATTAAAAATGCTGGAAATGCGCGATTAAATCGCGGAGCTCTGTAATTCAGAAAACCGACGAGCAGTTCAGATTCAGGATCGCGAGCTGTCGCGACCGTCGAGCGCTTAGGACGGGATGCTTAGGACGGGCGCAAGGGTGCTTTATGTCCCGGAACGGCCCGCGCCCGTAGCGTGTCACCGTCACCAGCGCCTGAATGACGGGGGAACGAGCTAATCGCGCTCCTTCGGGACGCTGAGGACCCCCCGATGGCTGGGGCTAGCCCCCCCGGCAATGCGGGGATGGACTGGGGCTGCTGGACCTGGGGCTTGCCCCCGTGATGTGCACTCACGCCACTATCCGCGTTCAGCGGTATAGGGGGTCGACGATGTTTACTATCTCTATCTCTCGTCTGGTGTCCGGTTAAAACATGGATACAGATACAAAGACAAAGACAAAGACCTCTTGTCACTCGACTGAAGTCAAGTCGAAGTGTCATGATCGAAGACCTCAAGAAGGCTCGGAGAACCTTTTTTAACTTCAAACTTGTGACCCCAGAATGTTACAAACCCTAAATCACCCAAGGTCTATTTTAGTCCAGAAGCTCTGGGGACAAGAGTGACCCTCGACCCTACCCTTATGCTTAAAGATAAAGCCTAGTCATGCAAGAAGAAAGGCAACTCACAAGAAAAAAAGACTGGAACCGTGGAAGAGGACGAAGTGCAAATATTACGATAACAAGCGGAGGACTTTGAAAAAAAATACACATTTTCCTCGGAAGGCAGTACACACAAGTGCACTTACATTAAGATAAGGTCAGAAGCTTCAGTATATCGCTCCCTCCCTGCTGCGTGTTTCTTATGCGTATACCTGAAAAGGACAAACATACATTGAGCTTTTTTCCTGCACTCGTTACGTAAGCCGTAAGCCGTGCGCATTGCGTGCTTGAATTTCGCACGTGTATCGCTCGATGCTATATGATTTTCCGCAAATGCTGCTGCCCGCATAATTGAGACGCAACTGGCAGGCCAGCCTACCTTCAAAAAAGGTCTGCAGTAAAACCTCAAAACAAATACCAGTTAAATCCCGATGTTTTTACTCAGGTGTTGCTGCAGTATTTTCAATATGTCCAGCGCACATATTGTGATGACGCCCCAAAAACTCTTTCAACTTCACAGCCGATCGTTCGACGGACGACAATTTCCTACTTATCAAAGAAGTCAGATGTGCACAGCTCGCGCGCAGTGCCGCTTTGGCCGGAATAAGAGCGCACGCACGGAAGTCAACGCGCAGCAGAATGGAGGTCCGCGATCGCCCTTGGTCGATAGCACCGCCCCAGGAACTTTCCGTTTACTTTATCGCTGCACTCCCGGAGACCTTCGGTTCACGCGCGCTGATACACTCGCCTTCCCCTACTTCACCCCGTCCAGATGACGCCTTACGCACGACAGCCAAGCAGGGTGCTGTATTGGACCGGAGGGAGCTGCTTGCAATGGTCGCAGCTGCCCAGCAAGTGGGTCAGGTCAGTTTCTGCGGTGGCATCACACCTCGCCCTCAACGAGCTGTGTGGAGCACCCTCCCGTATGCGGAACGCCCCCTGTGACGTCCTTTGCATCCTACTTTCCGACAATGCAATGGCACATACTGCACTCGTTTTAAGTCAATCCTAGTTCTGCCGGAATCCAACGGGCACTATGAGGTAAGAAGCGAGTCCGCCCACGTCAATACATGCTTATGAGCGACTCGGGGCCTTTTAGGACATGGTTGGGCGCATCGCCTGCTCGGCTTTCATCAAGCGTCCGTATACTGCTTGGATTTGCGCCTCTGCTATCTCATTAGTTTCCTGTTTTTCTGCGGTGTGGAACCTCGTGTGGCCCGTAACAGGTGGCTGGTAGCCCCGCTCTGGCCGGGGAACTCGAGGCACCTTCCGCAGCTTTCAGCGTGCCCTCGGTACAGCTGAACAACGGACTGGCGTTTCCCCTCGCTTCCTTCGGGCTTCAAGTGTACGATGACAACACTGCAAAAGAACTCACGCTTATCGCTCTCGAGGTGCCGCTCCACAGTCCCATCTATTCCCGAAACATCTTGGATCCAAGCGCACTCGAGGTGCCGCACCTAGTCTACCCATCGACAAAGCACCTCGGGTACGAGTTGCGATGCAAACTTTCTCATGATTATGAGACGCAGTAGGCTCGGCGGCGGTTGCGCCTGCATGTTGCCGCCCTTATCGCGCTGTAAAATTGTCCGCGCGGCCATATCAAGCTGCGAAAAGCCGTGCGTGCTGCCAAAAGCTGACAGCACACCGCAGCATCTGCAGGCTGAAACGATTTACACCGCGCCACCTTGTAATGCTTTCTTCGGTCAGGGGGAAGGGCTCGCCTCACTTTCTGATTATCAAGATGGCGGTACGATCTACCGTCCCCTAGACGCCGGATCAATACGGAACTAATCCGACCTGTGAGCGGCTCTCACCAGGACCTCGTCAACGTGTAAGGGACACAACTCAGCCAGCCTTCTTGAAGCGTTTTTTTTTTTAACGCATCGTGTTCGAGTGTCGTTGTACGCCTTAGTGCAAATGCGCTGAGTTGGGGACTAAGCAGTACGTAGCCTGCGAAGGTCGAGCGTTTTGGGGGCTTACCACGGGTTGTGCGCAGGTCGGGTACCGGAACTTCTTTGCGTCAGTGCTGGCGCGAAACCAGCGTGGATTTGCCCGTGCCGTGGCTGAGTCCGGGGTTCCCCGCGACGAGCTCTTCATCTGTGGCTCGGTGCTGTCCAACCGCCCTCGCGCCTTCGACAGCGCGTATCAGGTGGTACCAGGGCCTCCCTTCACTTCCCGTGAACTCCAACTCACGCCCACCCCGCAGCACAGCCATCCCGGGGAGCCGAGCTCCACTATGCATCACTAAACTTCCACCACATCATACATCCAAAAACATATCCTGATTGTGACGTTGTGCTGATAGCCGGGTCGGCCTGTGACGTTGTGCTGATAGCCGGGTCAGCCTGTGACAGTCTGCTGATAGCCGGGTCAGCCTGTGACAGTGTGCTGATAGCCGGGTCAGCCTTCGACACTTCGCACGGAGGTTGTTGCTCACGGGACTTGTGCTTTCACGCTTGACAGCGAGGTACGAGGATGGTGGCAGCCTCGCTGAAGGGTCTGGCCCGTGGAACAGGCCACGGCACGGCAGTGCCAGGAGAACTTGGAGGCGTTCGCCGAAGGGGGCATCGACTATGTGGACATGATCATGCTGGACTACCCTGGGCCAACCCCCGAGGCTGTCCTTGGGCAGTGGAAGGGGATGGAGGAGATGCTTGCGGCTGGGACCACGCGTAGCCTCGCCGTGAGTAACTTCTCGCCAGCACAACTCGACTGTATCTTGGACTCCGACCCAGGCGCCACCGTTCCTGCAGTCAACCAGCTGCCCTACAACGTGGCCTTCCACCGCCCGGGAGTCTCCTCCTTCGACATTATCGAGGAGAATCGCAGCAGGGGCGTCCTTGTGCAAGCCTGGGCCCCCCTCGGGGGCACCACTGGAGGCCTCTCGCAGCCGGTGTGGACCTCTCCCTGCCCGCAAAGAACGTCGGGCAACCCGGGGCTGACTTGACTCGTGTGGGCCGGCGCCTGTGGGAGAGCAAGGGGCTTCCCGGCGTTGGTCGGAACTGACACTGAGGAAGCCGACTTCAGCGCACCGCTTGTTTACCGAGGTTCCCCAGCAAAGCCAGGAGAGGCCGTTGCTCGACCACCATCCACTGCCTCCACAAGCGCCAGCCACCGCCTCATGACTCATCCCCGCTCTTGCCACCGTTGATGCCTCATCACGTTCCTCCCCGGCCCAGCCCCCTATACGGACGGGCGCCTCATAGTTGCACACACACACACACACACAGGGGTGACCACCTGTATTCATCGGGCTAGGTTGCTGGCCGTGCCGGAACTAACAGTGAGCAGCTGTCGGGAAGGCGACGACCGGGTGGTGAACTATCGGCCACCGGGAGGGCTTGGGACACACAGGCAACTGTGGGGATGTGACCCCAAGTAGGAACAGTGCGGCGTGACAGTTACAGCGCAAGTGTGGAGCGCATTGCTCAAGTTCGCGGCACCTCGCAAGGCAATCAGCGCAAGGGCTCCAGTCACGGGGAGTTAGTGCCGGGGGTAGAGGGCTACAGGCGCAAGTCGGTGGCGGATGCGCAAGTTTGGATGAGGGCAACCCAGTTTATCATTCTCAGCCCCTTGGGACAGCGCTTGGGCATTCTGGCCGCGGCGTGGCTGGGCAAGCTCTCTTGAGACCAGGCTGTAGGCGGCAGCGGGGTGATGTGGGGTGTGGGCTTGGTGGTGGAGGGGTGGCTCGATTGGCGGGGGTGAGCCGGCTCCAGAGACACAGCAGCAGTGCGCCGGCAGGACAGCCGCAGAGGGGCTCAGGTGGCCCAGTGAGGCTCAGGGAGCAGAGGGGTGGTCTTGCGCGTGGGCTTGGTGGTGGAGATATGGCTCGCGCAGATCGGGGGCAGGGATGGACCGGCTTCAGGCACAAGGCGGCAGTGCGCTGGTGGTGCAGATGCAGAGGGGCTTGGGTGGCTCAGCGAGGCTTAGGGGGTCCCATTCTTCACTAGTGAGCTCCGGAGAATCCGGATAAGTGTCCCGAAGTGTGTGCTGAATCCTTTGATCCCCGGCGTGGGTACATAGTGCAGCCGGTCGTCTGTGGCTACGGTGTGCCAAAGGATTCGGTCCAAGGATAAGCATACATACTGCCGCAACATCACTAAGCGCTGCGCATGATCTCCCATAGTTCAGCATTATCACTGGGCCCTAAGGTATGCCCGGCATCTTGCGTCAGGTTTGAAAACCGGGATTCTGATCTGCACCAAAGACACCGACACTTTCGCACCCGCATTGAAACACTGTTTAGTCTGGTGAAGTGACTCGATGGATGCCCCGCCCAGTGACTCGGCACCGTGATCGCAACAGATTCACTGAATGTCAAGGCAACACAGAGAGTTGATATTTCTTGATTTGGGCTTCCGCATAGAACTGCCCCGTGAGTCAAGAATTTGATCGTGCGGCAGGTAGGGTTCTAGGTCCTAGTTGCCGAGATTCGAGCACAAAATCGTTTTAGCACTCTTTTAGGTTTAGGAAGCCTGTGAGCCTGCCTACGCAATCAGTCTATCCTGCGCACACCCTTTAAGCTACAATGGTCGCCACATTGCAGCACCCCTCATAAAAGTTTGATGTTTTATTCAGCCCTTGGGGTGGGGCCCCTTCGAGTCTCCAGCTCGAGTTCTTGGTGTGCTGCCCCTTCGGAAAGTCCAGGCACATGGTGGGTTCAATAGAGCAGTGAGTTGTATACACTCGGACACCTCAAGCAGCCCCCCTCGAACGCAGTTGAGGAGTCACGCAGCCCCCCTCGAACGCAGTTGAGGGGTCAAGCAGAGCCCCCCTTGAGCGCAGTTGGCGCAGTTGAGGAGTCAGGCAGCCCCGCCTTGAACCCAGTTGAGAGTCGGGCAGTCCCCCTTGAACGCAGTCGAGGGGTCACGCAGCCCCCTTGATCGCAGTTGAGGGGTCAGGCAGCCCGCCATGAACGCGGTTGAGGGTCGGGCAGCCTCCCAGCTCTCTACACCAGGCGCTGTGCCCGCTCCCAGCCCTCTACACCGGGCGCTGTGCCCGCTCCCAGCCCTCTACACCGGGCGCTGTGCCCGCTCCCAGCCCTCTGCACCGGGCGCTGTGCCTGCTCCCAGCACTCTACACCGGGCGCTGTGTCCGCTCCCAGCCCTCTGCACGATGCGTTGTACCCGCTCCCAGCCCTGCACCATGATGCGCTGTGCCCGCTCCCAGCCCTCTGCACCATGCGTTGTGCCTGCTCCCAGCCCCCACACCAGGCGCTCGTGCCCGCTTCCCAGCCCCGCACCATGCGTTGTGCCTTGCTCCCAGCCCTGCACCATGCGCCTGTGCCCGCTCCTAGCCCTCTGCACCATGCGTTCTACCTGCTCCCTGCCCTCTACACCAGGCGCTGTGCCCGCTCCCAGCCTCTGCACCATGCGTTGTGCCTGCTCCCTGCCCTCTACACCAGGCGCTGTGCCCGCTCCCAGCCCTCTGCACCATGCGTTGTGCCTGCTCCCGGCCCTCTACACCGGGCGCTGTGTCCGCTCCCAGCCCTCTGCACCGGGCGTTGTACCTGCTCCCGGCCCTCTACACCGGGCGCTGTGCCGGCTCCCAGCCCTCTGCACGATGCGTTGTACCCGCTCCCAGGCCTCTACACCGGGCGCTGTGTCCGCTCCCAACCCTCTACACCGGGCGTTGTTCCTGCTCCCAGCCCTCTGCACGATGCGTTGTACCCGCTCCCAGCCCTCTGCACCGGGCGCTGTGCCCAGTCCCAGCCCTATGCACCATGCGTTGCACCCGCTCCCAGCCCTCTACACCGGGCGCTGTGCCACGCTCCCAACCCTCTACACCAAGGCGTTGTTCCTGCTCCCAACCCTCTGCACCATGCGCTGCCCGCTCCCAGCCCTCTGCACGTCGTTGTTCTCCCAGCCCTCTACACCGGGCGTTTCTGCACTGCTCCCAACCCTCTACGTCCCAGGCGCTGTGCCCGCTCCCAGCCCTCTGCACGATGCGTTGTACCTGCTCCGGCCCTCTACACCAGACGTTGTGCCCGCTCTAGCCCTCTGCTGTGCGTTGTACCTGCCCCCAGCCCTCTACACCGGGCGCTGTGCCCGCTCCCAGCCCTCTACACCGGGCGCTGTGCCCACTCCCAGCCCTCTGCACGATGCGTTGTACCCGCTCCCAGCCCTCTACACCGGGCGTTGTAGCTTCTTGCTGTCCCTTATATCGGGCTTGGTATCCACTTAAAGTCCTCCGTCTTGCTCAGGATCAGTCACCTCTCCCAACACTTCGTGTTGTATGTAGCTTGGTTGCTCACATTCCTTTGCGGGAGTTACGTGTCTTTTGCCGTGTGCATCATAATTCACGTACCTGGCTGTAAGAAAATTGTTGCTTGGTGTGGGGAGGGTTCACTTAACTTTACAGTGCGACACATGCAGGTCAGGAGAACGTGCCAGGAGATTGGCGAGAAGTATGGTAAGAGCTTGCAACAAGTGGCACTGCGTTGGATATTGCAAACAGGGGTGTGTTTCTCTACCCAGACAAAAGTCAAACAACACTTCGTCGAGGACCTGGAGGTGTTCGATTTCGAGCTTTCAGCAGATGAGATGGCGGAGCTGAGCAACCTTGCATAGTGCGGATCCATGCTATCTGAATCATCCATGTCCTGCTCCATGGAGTTTGCTGACATATTTCACTGTTTGTAAGACAAATCATACCATGAGGCTTTGGGAGCTTTCATCTCACTTGCTACATGTGTGTAGAAGGATTTCTCTATGTGATAATTCCAAGTAGTGCACAACACATAGTCCCCCATCAGGATGGACAGAATATATGCATGTTGGCTGTGGCGTAGCAATATGATTTATAGGCTCCAAGGAGCGACAACTGTATTCCCGTATAGCGAGAGGGATATATGAGAGAAAGTCTGCTATATGGAGTGATGTGTTGTTGGCTGCCTTGGGCTGCCCATGCTTTGCTCCTAAGGGGGGACACAGGACATTTTCGAGTCCGGGAGTGCCAACCCCCACGAGCCAAACTGGACTCTGGGGGTCAGCACCCCCAAAGACCTGAAGTTTAACTCCTTGGGGGTAAATATCCTCCAACCACTATCAAAATCCCCACAAACTTGCTTTAAAATACGAGGGAAACCCGAAATTTCCCATACTAAGATGACCCGCTCATCAAGCCCACGCGTCTCCCTCCCCTGCACCCGTGGCATGGAGTGCACCAGGCGTTCCCGCAAGCGTGATGGTGGTATGCGCGCGTGGGGCACTGCCACCCCCCCGCGCGTGATGGTGGTATCCGCGCGTGGGGTACTCCCGCCCCCGCGCGCGTGATGGTGGTATCTGCGCGTGGGGCACTCCCGCCCCCGCGTGCGTGGTGGTGGTATCCGCACCTGGGGCACTCCCGCCTTGCGCGCGTGATGGTGGTATCCGCGCCTGCTGGGGCACTCCCGCCCCCGCGCGCGTGATGGTAGTATCGGAAATAACGATACCAATGGATGGTACCTAGGATTTTCCTACAGAAAAATGTCGAGATCTAGGGGGGGGTGGAAACCCCCCGATGCAAAATATCGAGGTCTGTGGGGGTACCGAACCCCCCACGACCGAAAGTGGGAGTCTGGGGGGGGAGGGACGGACCTCCCCAAGACCCAAAATCATAGTCTAGGGAGGGGTAATCGAATGTCTTGTGATGCCACCCCCCCTCAGGAGCAAAGCGAGGGCAGCCTTGCTTGGTTTCTCAAGGATAATGTGGCGCACTATCCACACAGATATGGGATAATAATTCCGTGGGAATAAAAAAGACGAAAGTCGGGAATAAAATCCTTCATGTCTGTTTTGGGAATAAGCATTACGTAATGACATCAAGTGACATTCGTGTGGCATCTTAATTTCGTGAACACGGTATAACTTATGATATCAGATTATTAATACAATATTTTGGTACTACATGCTACATCTACGGTAGAGAGGTAGAGAGGGGAATGGCGCCCTAGTAAAAATAGCCTCAATAACTTATAATTGAGTTTTTTTTTGGGCATCTACGGCACATCTTGCAATTATAATTGTTATGTATAATTATATAATTGTACATTCCCCCTTCCCACCCGCTTTTCCCCTCCCTCCCCCGGCCCGGCAACCCCTCGGGGGGAGGGGGCAACGATTTGAGTATGAAGAACATGGGTGAGGGAGAAGGGGGGCTGAAGACGGGGTGATGGAGGGAGAGCGATGGGGGGTATCTAGAGGATTGTGTAATTAGTTCTTTTAAGGGAGCGCCTATTCAAACCCTGCTGTGTACATGTCATACTGGACCGGTCGGTTTTGGGCATGTCATCTCTCGTTTCCGCTTCATCTTTGTTCTGACGAACTCGTCAACTCACGAATTCCCTCGAGTGCGTTAGCGTTGCTTCCCATTCACCACGTCAGCATGCTGCTGTACACGATCATGGCACCTAACAACGCGTTTTCCTTTGTCTTTTGCACCATTTCCTTTGCCGTCGTCTTTGTCGTTGCCCTTTCCTTTACCGTCAAATCGTATCTTCACTTTCATTGTTATTATTGTCGCATACGTACACAATGGTTGCAACCTCAAGTAACCCAACACAATACGCTAATCGTGCATACAAAGGCAGGCTGGAGAAGTTCCTATGGCCAGGGAAGGGGCCTCTCAAGAACCGGCGGAATTGACTCCGCCAGTATGCTCCTGGTTGACGTATGATTCCCTTGTAAGTTCGTGCATCACAAGAAAGAACGGAAGCTTTGCCGCACAGCAGGCCTGGCATGCCACGCCGCCGACAATTGGCAAACGTCCATCTTCCCCACAGGCGCCGTGGTATTCGCTGGGACGAATCTATCCGATACGTCTTCGCGTCAATATTATCTCTTCCATC
Source organism: Cymbomonas tetramitiformis (assembly GCA_001247695.2). NCBI lineage: Eukaryota > Viridiplantae > Chlorophyta > Pyramimonadophyceae > Pyramimonadales > Pyramimonadaceae > Cymbomonas > Cymbomonas tetramitiformis. The sequence continues at coordinate 16,290 of LGRX02034184.1, forward strand.
GCGACGCTTCATGGTTAGAATCTGTCGTTCCGTTTTCAGGGTCATCGAGCGTTCGCCTGATGATGGGCTCCACAAGGTCCTGCTGAGATTCAGCCGTACAGTATACAGTAGCCGTTTGACAGTATGACAGCATGATAGCTGTCGTCAGTATCACTGCTAGTAGTATGATTGTTACTTGCAGTCTCAGTAGTTTCGATTATTTCGGTGACGGACAGTCACATTCACTCAGATGCATCTAGACTAGAGACAGCGATATATACGGTTGACTCTAGGTATTCATTATATTGTGATATGTTGATTACGTGTCTGCGATATCTGAGTGTGCTAGTGTTTCCACTGTAGCCTGAGATATAGTGTCTCAGCAGGCTATAGGCTCACCACTTGCCAGCAAGTGGTCATTTTCTTAGGCCATTAGATGGCTGGCTAGTCGCTCAGAGCGTGTAGGGGCGCATTGCGCAGCTGTGTGGTGTGTGTTCGCCTCATAAGGCGAGCGTTTGCGTCTGGCTGAGTTTTGGACTTAGAGAGGTGCTGTTATAGGTGGAGCCAGCTGCAAACAGCATTTCCGCAAAGGATTTTATGCAGCATCGCAAGATGCGCACGACTGACTGGATCACTTGCAACGCGTTTATACAGCAGTTTCGACTTCCTTGGGCCACAGACCTAGACTGGCAGGGACGCTACTTACTTATTCGATCACCACCACCTTTCCGCGTTTTTCACGACCGCATTCTTTCGCAATTGTTTTCACACACCTGTTGACACACAGCTGCCACGCTTCGCCTTTACGCTTCTTCATTAGCACTGCTTACAGTTTACGTTCATTACCCTCGCTCTGTGCTGACACCGCATTTTTCACGTATATATCTGCGGCTGTTATTCCGACGACTGGGTAACATCGACCACCATGGATTACGACGCACAGGTTGATGGTTTCAGCACACCTGTGCCATCTACTATTGACACGCGGAGAGCATTAGAGTTCACAGAGGGTACTCCAGACGCCCCTGTGAAGGCCACGCCTGTCAGAGCGTCGACTGACGTTTCCGATGCTGCTCGTTCAGCGCTCCTGGAGTTTCAAAAGGAATGTAAACGCTTCTGAAAGACCTCTCTGCACGAGGACAAATTGTCGCAGCGGTTAAATATGCTGTGCGTCCTGAGAGAGTCAAAGCAGCTGTAGAGTTTTTCTTCGATCGTGCGTCTTACAAGAAGGACATTGAGTGAAAGGTAGCTCACGTGTACCTTGCAAAACCTGCTTGTCCACTACCATGCCTTCGCTGAGACACTTTTCCAGTTGACTGACATGGATGCAGCTGTTTTGCCTGAAGCAAACAAACTGCTATATCGCATCCAAGAGGCGCTGTGCAAAGGTGAGTCACGCACATTGCTCGAGCGTGTAAATGGTTGCTGCCACGCCGTACGACGGACGCTGTGCATGGATCAGCCTCTGTCGGGCTGTTGCACGCTTGCTTGCGACCTCCACACATGTCCCGTGCCTTTTGTTTTTGCGTTACAGCGTCATCCCGACGTTGTGCTCGTGCGTGGAGTGGATCCTGCGGCTCACCTTCGCAGCTTCCTTACGCATGTTGCTTCACTTACATCTGAGCTTCGGACTGCTGCTACGCCTGATCAGATCTGGGGCGAGGGACTGTTTGTGGCCAACCTTAAATTACGGGTGTGCAGGGAATTCTACAAACAAACAGCTCCTTGCTGATTGGAACCCGACCACGGAGGCCGGAGCCACTAAGTGCAGAGTCAGAGGGTGTCACTGCCTTCACCATGACAATAACATAATTCTACAAGGCTGAGGTGTCAGCAGCCGAGGCACAGACTGAGAAGAAATGGCGGGATGGGATCACGGCGATGTCAGCAGCTCTCTATCAAATGCAGGGGAGTCCCCTGACCGTGCTGCCTTCCTGCAGTACGGCATCCGCCCACAGCAGCTTGCTGCTCTGTCTGGGGGCCGCGGGGCACGTGCACCCCACAGGCCAGCCTCACCCGCCCCAGGCCGCACTACCCCTGCTTCCCGTGCTACGCACAGAGGCACTCGGGGGGGTGGGGGAGGTCATGGTCAGCCCACAGCCCGTGTGTTAAAAGCTTACACTACGGTAGGCTACCCGATAGGGTGTTGAATTCCCAAAAGAAAATGGAAAACGTTTGGGGAAGGGGGGCTTTGGGCCTTTGGCTCCCGCGCGCGAAGCAATCCTCCCACTATCAATCCTCGGAAGCTCATGCGATGTCTCATCATAGCATTGAGTCTGTCTGGTACGGCATGAGATCGTACTCGACTACCGTCATCATGACTGCCATAGAAGATCTATGATAGCGCAGTCTGTCATGACTGATGATTGATGACTTATGACTTTCGGTCATTCAGACCCTAACACATCTCCCGACTTGGAAGTGAGGTCACAATATCTAAGAGAACTGAGTCAGATGTCACATTTTTTGTGAATGGTTGATGTTGGCATAATGTTATAATGGTGTCTTTGTTCTTCTTGTATATCGGTAACCATATCAGCAACAACAAGCAAATACAGTTAGTCGTAAGTTACCGCATGCGCCTCCCTTTCTCAAAGAAAAAGCGAAGGATTTATTTGAATGGTTCTTGGGTCCATATCCCACAGCTATTTGTAGTAAATATCCCGCATTGGGTTATTAGTGCCCCGCTGTTTTTGAGTATGATATTACACAGTGACTCCGAGTTCGATCAAAACTCTTATTGGTTTGGTATTACACAGTGACCAAAGGGCTCTTGTTCACGCGGATTTTCGTGACAAGGTGTAATTTTCATCATTTTGTATGTGACCGGAGGTAGTCAATGCCCCGTTTAGGCGTACACTGACCTGCCGTTTTTGACGGATTGTACTATTCTCGAAAGGCCTTAGTTTTAAAAGTGGTGCTCCTCACAGGCCCGGTTATCGTCAAAGACCTATACACTCGAGATGTATTGTACGAATGTTTAGTCTATATCAGTACGCAAGTCTGTTTTCTCGGTCAATCCGGCGACCGTATCCACAACGAAAGCACTGGAAGGTCACTTACAGTTCAGCGCCCCATGTGGATACAGTATATACGTTACACGCAAACCGCGCCCCACGCCTATCGCGCCAAATGTCAGAGAAGTATGGTTTTCTAAGTTTTCTTTGTTGAACATGGCTCAAGGATATAACTTACCATTTGTAGGCTCTATGGGGCGCGATTGGCGTGACATTTTTCACAACGCCAATTGTAGTATTCACGCTGGCTTACCACCACGCATTGTGCGATTTGTGGCAAGCAACAGAGGCATCCGTTTGGTAAATCAGACCGTGATAATCACGACGCGTGTCCCGGCGCGACGGGGCATACAAGGCAACACACGAAGCGATACACAGCGTGAAACACACATACGTGTAAGTATGAGCGAAGGTCGCTGCATACACAGATGATATCAGCATGCACCACATTTTCCACAACGCCAATCACGCTGGACGGGATTGACGTGAACGGGGCGCGATTAATCGCGCCGCGGGATTGGCGTGTAACATATACCCTTACGATGCGAGTTTGATATTCACATAAGTGTCAAATTGACTCAGGGCATGTTAATCAGGTAACACTGGGACATTCAGTGCAAGGTGCAATAAGATTATGATCTGCTATATACTGGTCGGTATAATATACATATACATAGAACAAGTAAAGAACAGCGTGTGCAGCTATTAATGTTCAGCCTCATATTGAGCTATTAATTCAGCTGCATTTGTCAGGTCATCTGCCTTGACCCAGACGTCATGCTCAGGTCCGTATCCTGTGTATCGAACCAAACCCATCGCACCGAAGGTGCATTGCAGTTCTTGGGATGCAGCCCGAATCCACGTCGTCGCATCTGAAGTTGGGACCCTGAAGTGTTAGTCGAGACGAATGCGATGACATTTAGTTTTTAAATATTTTTTCTCAAAAAGTGGGTTGGTGCAACTTCCCTCCAACAATTTGATACATATATCGGATCGTCTGAGGGATTATGATCGTTTATCATGTTCCTGACCGAGTTGGCAATCGGGTGTTCGATATAGTGCTTGAAACGGACCGATCTCGACGTCGAAATATGCGATATGCTTAGGTTGTTAGATACATCGGGATGTACCATGGAGCTCTTAGGTACATCCCAACGTACCCCCAGGTAATATACACTGCTGGGGGTGTGGTGCCAACCACTTTAAACGGCACTGCCAGAAGAGCGACAGCAACGTGACTGCAAACACAGTGTCACTTGCACCGCACGGTACGTGCATGTCCGATCGGGAGTACCAGTTAGACTGTGCGCTTATGCGGCCGAGAGCGGGGTCTACGAGGACCTGCTAATGCGACATGAGCTGGAGGTTGGTGCGCCACAGCAGCCGCTTGAGGAGGCTGATTATGAGGCTGAGGGAGACGGTGATATGCTGTCTGCCTCTCACCAGCCACAGGACGGTACCGCTGCCGTTGACCCCTCTGACTTTGCACCCGAGGAGTGGACACTGTGGCTAGCTGCTGGTCGAGACCCGCACCGCTACCATGAATTAACTGCGGGAGGAGTACAGTGACTCCCGCCTTGAGCACCTAGGCTCGGACTTGGTGGTGACGTACACGAAAAGACGGAACGTTTGGTGAGGCCGCCAACGTTTCTCGTCAAAGGATTTCCAGCGTTGGGGAAAGTCGAAGACAGCGCAATTGGTGCCAACGTCGATGTGGGTGCAAGACTCATCATGGCGATCAAAGGTGCCATTCGCACACATCGTGAACAAGTTGGCAGGAAGGTGAGAACGGTGCTCAAAACGAATGTTCTCGGCCACTATGGTGTTGGACATAACAACACACGGCCCAAATGCCTCGGACCTACAAAAGCAAAAGACAATTCATATCATGTCAGTTTCAAAAGTTGTTGGATGGTTGAAAACAAATTCAAAAAGTTGTTGGATGTCTGACTGAAAAAAACATTTCAAAAGTTGTTGGATGATTGAAAAATATTTCAGAAGTTGATCGATGATGGATCAGAAGTTGTTGGATGATTGAAAAATATTTCAGAAGTTGATCGATGATGGCTCATAAGTTGATCGATGATTGAAGCTTATTTCAAAAGTGCATCGATGATTGAAACTTATTTCAAAAGTTCATCGATGATTGAAACTTATTTCAAAAGATGTCGGATGATCAAACAATCTGACAACAGTTGGAAGGATGTTTGCATCTGAAATAAGTTGGGAAGAATTGCAGTTGAATGTTGCGGAGGAACCAAGTTGAAATACAGGGTTGGAAACTTGAATAAGCAAACACAAACAGTGGTAGGCAAAAAAGCAAGATAAGTGGGAAGATAAGCTACATACCAGTTGTCTATAGTTAGAAAGAATGGGGGAACCATATATAATGAATGTGCAAAATAGATGAAAGAATGAGCGAGATATATGAGCGATATGGGAAGGCAACTTAATCGACAACTTAATAAGTTGGGAGAGGGTGAAAGAAAATCTGGGAGAGTATCCAGAGTAGTCAAGATAAGTATGAAGAATTAGCAAGTTAAGTAGTGAGATAAGTGAGCAGAAAGGAGGTAAAAGTGTGTATGAGGGAAGACAATAAAGGTATGGCAAATAAAGGAGAGTAGGGAGGGGGAAGGCTCTCACCGTTCGTACATCATGACGGAAGCGGTCACGGGATTTTGCTTGGATTGCCAGGTGAGAAAATCCGCGCGGGTGTCAGGAGGTGAATTCTGATCAATGAACTCGGTTAAGCCGAGAACAAGGTCCACCGGACCATGTTCGGGTTTCGACAGTCGCTGTTTACGGGCGTCCGAGGTTACGACAGGCAGTAGGATCGGGAAAATACTCCCGAGATTCCTCGGAGCCATCCTAAGCAGCGTCGAGCTGCTGTTTTGACAATAGGCCAGTTTGCCACGATTGCCGGAGATCAGCTCAACCACGGCGTTTCGGTTCTCGCGATACTTCACAGTGCTCTCAGTGACTTGAGATGTGGTTTTGCCATGCTCGGCGGAATTGATCAGAGCGTGCCAACGGCACGTCTCAACATTCTGCAGGAATTTGAACTTCACCGGGCAAGACCCGCCGTCATCTCCGGTCGTGCGTGCGACTCCGTGGGTGAGGTGAATGTCAGAATGCACAAGGATGCGGCTTAAGACAGCCACTGGCCAGTGCACTTTTACCGAATCGAAATCAAACACTCGCGCCGCCGACCAGCACCACCCCGGGTAGGCAGTCAGAGCAAAATCGGGCAAAATCAATCAGAGTCTGAAAGCTACTGAACATAGTGGCCACCAAAGTCAGCCACTGCAAAGCTCGGGAAACTTGTGGAATTTGCGGCTTGGTGAGACAGTAAAAATTTAAGGATCACCGTCGCCCCGAGGAAATTATGGATATTAAAGTAAAGCTCGACAGCCGTAATGACTGCATACTTCATAAGCACAGTATGTGCACAGGACGATGTGTTATTTGCATAAGTACTTTGTTAGAAACTTACATGCATACCGAAGTTTTACCATAGATGGTAATTGGGAACCAGTTTCGCAGATTGTTTTCGACAGGATACTTGGCAACAGTTCCAGTCCAGATAAATTCAGTTTGCTTGCATCATACAAAAATGTGCACTGCAAAAAGGTCCATTAAAAATCTTATTTTACACTTATAAAATGGTAGTACCGTATACACTATATTATTATCAAGCACAAGCAAAACCACTAGGAGCTGAGCGTTAGCTGGCTTGACATTCGCGAGGTCTGACACTTCCCGCCGCGGGCATTAACCCGTTCCGGTAGTGAGGGTATATCTCAGCACTGACAGCAAGAGCTGAACAGGCACCCCTAGTATCAGACAGACCTGCAACACGAACCACAAAGGAACACTTCCCGCCGCGGGCATTACCCCGGTCCGGTCCTGAGGGTATTTCTCAGCCTTGCATCGGAGATGCAAGGCACCCCTAGTGTTCGATGCACTGTTAGAATCAGAAAGAAACGCCCAAAGCACTTCGCATAACAGGTCGACGTGTCTTCCGACAACTTATTGGCGAGCAGCAAGCTCCGCAGGGGAGGTGGGAGTGCTCTTTTGCTGCTTCAAGGACTCCAGCGCGAGTTGGGCGGCCTTGCGTCCGGACTCCATCATGGCGCCGAAAGTAGGCCCCTGATTAGCATACGCACCAAGGACACAACTCAGCATACGCGCGAAGAAAAGAAACTCAGAAGAGCGATAAGGAAAAGGAAAGCCAGCGTACACCCCCTGGGATGCACGCACCATACGGGGAGAACCATTGATCTCGGCCACCTCCATACCAGCCAAGATCATACCGGGGACAACTTCCTGAGTGCCTGCCACGATTGCGTCCTCTGCGGTGTTCATGTCCAAAGCGCTCATGCCAGGAACATCGGCGATCATGCCAATATCCATCAACCTCTTCACACCGGAGGCGCCCATGGGACCATCGTGGCCAGTGGAGCTAATCACCACCTTAGCCTCCATCACGTTGGGGTCCATGCAGCTGCAGAATGACAGATAAAACCACTCAGCACACAAACAAAAGCTCAACAAGATTGCGATATAGTGAACCACCACGGCGGACAGAGGAGCCCTTACCTTTGTGTGTCGTGGTTGAGCGTCACAAGCGCCCAGTTGGTCACCACGCCTCCAACCCGACGGACACCTTCCACTTCCTTCACGATCAGATCCTCGGCTGCCGTGGCATTGAAGAGTTTGACGTTGTCAGCGGCCAGCACCTTGCTGAGTACAGTGGAGGTGAAAAGGGCAGCGTGCTTCACGACAACATAGTTCTCGTTAACGTCATCGTACTCAACTGCGAGCTCATCAAGGAATTCATGGGCGGGCTTACGGACAACCATGCTGGAGAAAAGCTGGCCTCCCAACCAAGCGCCGCCACCAGGAGATACCGACTGCTCGATAATAGCAACCTTAACCTCAGGGTGCTTGGAGAGTTCGTATGCGGCGCTAAGGCCCGCGGATCCACCTCCCACAATCACCACATCAGCCTCGGCAAACTTGTCAAGGTCAGCCGCGTACCTGTGCGTATTCACTGAAGGTTAGTATTCGCTAAAGCTAAATATGGGAGGAAATACGATAAGTTTTGGGGCGTATAGCAGGCGGAGGCAGTCCCCGAAGTACGAAGGTGTTTGGTATGGAAGCGCACCGCTTGGACATTTCCCGAGCGACCTGGGACTCTTTGATAGGTTGGAACTTATAGTTGTCGAAATCAGAGACGCAAGAGGTCTTGACAGCATTGGTCTTTGTGGATTGAGACACGCGGGCGGATACGTTGTTTCCAGCGAACTTGCTTTTGGGGAGCACTGCGGCGGCACGCCCAGAAGAGGAACGGGCAGAGCAGTCACGGGCAACGACCGGGACTGTGGTGCGGGCAGCAGTGAAAGAAGCCATTTTGTTGTGTTGGATTTTGTTTTGGGAAGCTGCGAAAGAATATGTGAGCAAGCGAACTTTTGACCAAGTGAGAGGGAGTTGGTTGCCTTTATACAAAAGCAATGTTTCTCAATGACAATCCACGTGTTTAGTCTCAGGTATGGATAAAACTGATGTTGTGATATCATATGACATGGCAAAGATGGCATGGTGGGTACGTGATTTCATCTGAGATAGTTATGGCATCTCCTCCAGTTATGTCCCGGCTGGTTTCTCGGCATCCTTGCCAGGCAATTCATTTCCCTTAGATTTCGATTAGTAGATAATCTCACGCCTCGTTTGATGCCATGTGTGCAAAAAGCAATATCCAAAAATGGGAATATCCCACTACTCATTATGCCTTTATTGGACCTGGAGCAAAAAAAAGGAGGGTGGGACTACGCTACTTGTGTCACTAGCGCTACGCTACCTGCACGCGCCTCAACGTCAACGGTCAAGGGCGAAGGGGCATGTAAAGATGCATTCAACATTGAACATTCACTTATGGGTTATCCCTACAGTAGAGATAGTGTACAATTTATTATATAAAATACTTGGCTTGGTCGATCTCAATTTTGAGATCTCCGCTAGGCCTGTAACAAGGGTGAAAGGGGTTCGCGCCGGCGCGGCGCTTGAGAGAGAAGGCCAGCGCCCTCGCGCCGCGAGGCATCGCGATCGACGGCGCGCTTGGGCAATTAGCACAGGCGCCGGCGCGGCGTTAGCCTGGAAAATCGTCCGCCGGCGTGCCAACATCTCAAAAAAATTGCCTTGTGACGCCCTACATGTATATGAGCGGCACGTTACATGTTGCTGAGCCCTGCTCGACGTTACTTGTTGCACTCGTGCACTTTCTCCTTGTGTTTTCTCTCTCTAATGAATCACGAGTTAGTCGCTTCGAGCGTTCGGTTGGGATCCGACCTCCGACGCGAGCTACGAGCACTGAGCGGGGTTTCGGGTTGCAGGCGCGGGCGCTTTGGCGGATGAAGGCAGCGCCAGCGCGGCGCTTGGGCGTGAGGCACGGCGCGGGTGCGCTGGGAGCCGGCGCTGCCGCTAGCGCGGCGCTTGTTGTTTTCGCCACGCGCCAGGCGCTAGCGCGGCGCCTGTACCCTCGAGGGCCCGCTGGCGCGTCCGATTTAGGCGCGCCGGCGCGTCCAAATTTCACCCTTGGCATGTAAACGTGTAAAGTAGGCCATCTGAAATCTGATCGTTCGATCATCTCATCATTCGTATATATTTTGTATTTATACAAAGAATCCAAACGGTGAAAGAAACCTCTCCCTCTTCTCTTTTCTCTTCTCTTGACAAGGAGAGTAATTCGGGGCATACGATATATCTTACCGTGGCGGGCCGGCCCGGGGCCGTAGAGTGCCACGCCGGGCCGCAAGCGGGTCGCGGGATTGGGGCGGGCTGCGGGCCGTAGGCAAATTGTGAAAATCGCAGAATCTATGTGAGGACAATGTTCGATTTTTATGATATTGCCATACTTAATTTTTTTTTAATTCGCCTGCAGCGGCCAATTTTGGAGGCTGGCTATGTTGGCCGAAAGCGGGCCGGAAGAAATTCCAAGTGCGGGCCGTAAAAGAAAATGGAAGATATAGGCCCTGGAGTAATTTGCTTTGGTTCTAGAACATAAAGAGTTAAAGACCGCAGGGGGAGGAGGAGGAGGTCTCTCTATTGGGGACCCGCCGCGATGCCTTCCGCCGTGCCCTGGCGCTAGCAAAGCGAGCGTGCTACCCAAGTAACCAACCCAAGTACCCAACGTCCCAACCCCAAGTACCCAACCCAAGTACCCATCTACCCAACCCAAGTAATGTACCCAACCAACCACCACTACCCACCCCATCGAACCGACCGAACTGACCAACCGACCCAACCGACCGACCCAATCGACCACCACTACCCAACCCATCGAACCGGCCCAATTGACCCAACCGACCCAACCGACCCAACCGACCCAACCGACCCAACCGACCCAACCGACCCAACCGACATGTTAGGGTACAGCCCCGTTGAACGGCGGAAGCTGCACAAAAGAATATGGGTGGATATGAGTGCGATCACAAAGTGTCGCTTGAGCCCAATGCTCCTCATATAATTATACTCTAGTGCTCCCATGCATCGTATGCATTACCACCATCGAGTTGTGAACTCGAGAGCACTAGGTGAACTAACGGCAAGACAATATAGCCTTTGATGCTCGCATGCCGCTTAGTGCATGCTTGAAGCGAAGACGCGTCTTGTCAGAACGCTTCAGTTCTTCAAGACTTGTCTTGCCTCGACATCTCGATGCCAGATGCTTGGCCTCTCGATGTCAGATATCACGCACCGTAGGTGCATGACAAACATGTATGATATGTGACCTTATGACATGTGATAGTCATGTCAGGTATGACACGTATGACACGTATAACATCGGTCATAACCCTGACAGATCTCCCCTCTTGGAAGTATTGTGACCTCACAATATAGGAACATACCTTTGTATATCATATTTGGATATGACGAAATGGAGAATTTTAATGCATAGTCGGAGAATGTACTGCTGCCCAAGAATTTTGGGGGACAGGTCCACTTTAAACCCTCACCCAATTACAGACTCCTTTTATTGTCCAGTACGCGCGCTCTGCCGAACATTTCATATAGATGGATTCGACAACATACTAATGTGGATTTGTATAGCCATGTGTGTCAAGCACAGCTTAGGATCACAACTTCATCTACTTCAGTATCGTTTTTCGGAGTGATTGGCCGTAAGATCCAAGTGGCAAACAAGGTCCGGCAAAAGTTGTTTTAGCAGCTTTATTTATCCACAGATATAGTACTTCGCATTTAGCGTATCTGTCAGTGTCGACATCGGATCCGGTCCGACCTTGCCAAGTTAGCTCGGCATCTATGCCTTGTGGTCGGTGTCGGGGTCGGTGCAGGCCTTCGTCCTGCACTTGTGTTCGGTGTCGGGGTCGGTGCAGGCCGTCTGTCTGCACTTGTAATCGGTGTCGGGGTCGGTGCAGGCCTGCGGCCTGCACTTGTAGTCGGTGTCGGACAGAGTGGGGGTAGCCGTCTTTGCGAAAACACGGTGCGCGCATCCAAAGCGTGCTGGTAATGCGCATTATGCCAAATTAATTGATTTCATTTCCTTCTTCTTCTTTTGTACCGATTTTAAAGAAACCATTTGTTCGATATGTAAGCAAGAAATGCCTTGTCTCTGCTAAAACGATGTCGCGTTAGAAATATTGTTGGTATTTTTTATATATTGCGCTTATGTCAACAAACGATATATCAAAATGTTCGTCTACGAAAGACCTATGTGTACACCAGGTTTCAACCCGAAAGGATAAGTATATCAGATTTGTGGGGAAACGCCTTGTCTCTGCGAAAACAATGTCGCATTAGAAACCTTGGCAACAACACGCTGACCGAGTCGGACCATCCGCAGGTACTACATGCTCCTCAGCAGGCTCATCGGTAGTCGCAAGTTGGATAGGGTCTGGTGTCGGGATGAACGCAGCTTCAGCCTCGCGATCATCCTTGTACGTCAAGTGGCGAAAGTGCTGGATTTGACACTGTGAAACCCGAAACTGTCGCATGTCACTTCCTATAGTAGGCTGGGTGACCGTCACCAGTAGTAGTGAAACACCCGTTAGGTATTTATGGTATCTCTACTTTTATCAATCACACTTTTACCGTTCTGATATCGTAACCCTCAACTCAGGCTTTATCTCTTCAGCTATATATATATTACAGCGGAACTATATATCTAACAGGTTTGGCCCCACTTGCGCTTTATTTGGCCACTGCGAGATTGCCACTACTATGAGTGGCTAAGCTCGGACGCATGGGATGGAGTGAGGCGCTCCGCGCGTGAGAGTGCCGGCAGTCACGGGTAGAGACTGGAGAGCATTTTTCTTACGGGGTTTAACGTTGGACTGGTTTACGTTTTCTGGTTGGATCCCACACCGTTGCGTAGCGTATCGGCCGCCTACTCCACACGACTTCCCGGATTTAGTTGATCTCTCACGGCTGCTGTATCGGCGACCCGCAAGTTTCTTGGCCGGCCCACGACTGCCACATCTCTCGCGTTACATTGACTCACTCCACCCCTTCAGTCCTCTTCATCATGGTTGCTTCCACTCGAGCCACCGCTAGCATGGCGAATCGCCGACGGGCATTAGCTACGATTTTTGATTCAGAGGCTGCGAGACACGCGAACACTCCAGCCACGCCGCCGGCAGCACAGCCGGCTGCCAATTCAGCAGGGGCTACGTTCCTGGCATCGGTGCGCACCCTTCAGAGGGAGCACTTCGACATGAAGGTGTCCAAGTCCGTTCGTCAGAAGTTGTTCGAGGACAAGAACGGGCGATTTTCCGGGACTGAGTGCCACGCATCGGCGCTACTGTATTCACCAGGATGGTTTCTGCGCTGCAGACGGCATTTGTCACGGAGGACATCGGCTTTGCACCCCTTTTCCTGCTGGACGATGCTACCCTGCCCATCCGCGTGGAGGCCGGCGGCTTGTTGTTCTCCACGCTCGAGCTGATGGTTGACCCCATGTCACCCGCGGCGGACTGGATGGACTCCTCGCACTCCAGCTTCCCGACCGACGGTAAGCGTGTCCTGCTTGAGTTTGCCCGCCGCATGATCCCGACGGGTGACCCCTTTCGTTCAGGGGCAGGCAGACATGTTGGGCATTCGCATTTCTGCGGGCGTGGACCCCCATGTCGCGATCGGGGATTTCAACGCCGCGCTGAAGGCTGCGAGGACGAGGGCCACACTCCTGGACGAAGACGTCAAGGCCCTCTTGTCTCTTCATCAAGGCGCTGGACACCGTCTTCTACCAGCCGGTGGTGTCCCGTCTACTTCTTCACGATCAACGGGCCGATCATGATGACCTTCTCACCATCCAGCAATGGGTGCGTGAATGCTACGCCGCCCACGTGAAGGCGGGGACCGCCACTGCGTCTGGTGCCCACATGTATTCGCATGGGACGCATTTCATGGAGAAGGGCGGCGGCAGCTCCGATGGTCCGGGTGAGCTCGCCGACTTGCGCACCATGGTCTTGGACTTGAAGAGGCAATTGGCTGCGTTTGTCGCCTCCGACCGGGCCGAGCCGTCCCCGCGCGGGTTTACTCCCCGCGCGGACAAGCAGGACCGACGCATGAAGACCAGGTTCGCGGCCGACCCCCTTCCCAGGGGCGGTAATTGGTCGCAATCGGTCTCCAAGAAGGTGGCCTTCCATCGCGACACCGGTGCGACCGTCCCCTACTGCCAAAACCAGGTGTGCGCGAAGGGGAAGGCGCGGCATTGGCACCGCGACTGCCCGAAGGGTGGCAGGAACGGGCTTTCGGCTTACGCGTTCGCTGAGGAGGCCGAGAACTCGGTGTCAGTGTCGACAACGGAGCCGGGTCGAACCCGTCTCCGATGGTCGGATCCGGGGTTTTCTCAGGCTTTGGCTCCGATGGAGCCACGAAATCGAGGATCCGACGCATACCGTCTCCGTCGGAGCTCACGCGATGCAGGCGTTGCCTCCGATGGAGCCATGAAATCGAGGATCCGACGCATACCGTCTCTGTCGGAGCTCACGCGATGCAGGCTATGGCTCCGTAGGAGCCGAAATATGACAGGATCCGACGGAGCCATTCTGGCATTCTGGCTTTTGGACTAGAGCAGTACCAACATCACGACACCCCTGACTCCGCGGCTGCCATGGAGGCGCGGCCAGCATGCGACGAGAGCATGGACTGCCGCGTCGTCCTGAGACAGCTCCTCGTGAAGCTGGACAAAATTGAGAGTTGCATCAAGACGCAACTACGCGTGGGAGGTGCGCCAGCGGTATTGCCCAAGAGGACCCGCAAGGGCCTCGACGGGTTTCGTCTGGGCGTCCGGAAGATTCCTCAGGTGGGATTCGACCCAAGCGCGAAGAGGGCGCTCCCCAAGTGCCCGCGGTGCCCGACGACGGGAGAGGGGCACAGCTATCACGCATGGGTGGATTGCCCGCTCGGCGTGAAGCGGCAACCGGCTGGCTCCACGGCGGCATATTATTGCCAAGTGTCGAGAACGGAGCCGGGTCGAACCCGTCTCCGATGGTCGGATCCGGGGTTTTCTCAGGCTTTGGCTCCGATGGAGCCACGAAATCGAGGATCCGACGCATACCGTCTCCGTCGGAGCTCACGCGATGCAGGCGTTGGTTCCGATGGAGCCGCGAAATCGAGGATCCGACGCATACCGTCTCCGTCGGAGCTCACGCGATGCAGACTATGGCTCCGTAGGAGCCGAAATATGACAGGATCCGACGGAGCCATTCTGGTTCCGTTGTTGACACTGCTCGGTGTTGGCGGCCAAGTTTCAACATGCCATCGACCACGACGACGCCGTGGAGTTCGACGCCCTCTGCATGCTCGCGGGCGGGAAGCGAAGCCGGACATCTTCGCCGACCTCTCCGCGTGATCATTATGCGCGGAGGACGGTGAGGCCCTCGTGTTCGCCGTCACTGAGTTCTCGGAATTGGCACGCACGGCCGGGGCATCGACTTTCAACGTGAACACTTTCACCGCCAACATGCCGGTGTTGTCGGAGCCGGCTACGCACTCCCCGCCCGCGTCGGTTGAATCCGACGAGGAGTGGACCGGTCCGCCTACTAACCCCTTTTGCCCGCCCGTCACCCGCACCTTTGCGGACTTCATTGAGAGCACGGGGATTGCATGGGGGGCGCCCGACGAGCCGCCCGTGCGCATGAACATGCTCTCCGCGATCGAGGCGCCGGAGAGCGTGATGAACTATGAGCCCGCAGCCTACGCCACGAGCGACGACGGTGACGAGGATGCCTCGGTTGAGCCGCCGCAGCCACGGTACGGCTGTGGTAGAGGCATTCCCGGCTTTGGGAGGTCTTTCCTTACCTCATCTTTGGTGTGTGCACTTTTCGTGATTTATGCTACCGCCGCACCACACACCGTTTCCGGTGTCGGTGGTGCCGATGCACGCGCATGCGCGGCGCCACCGGTCGGTGGTGCTGCGTGGACTGCCTCGGCAGTCCCAACTACGGCGACCTCACCGCCTGCACCGTTTCATGGCAATCTTGGCGACGCGGTGGGTGGTGCGATGCCGGATGCTATACCGCCGCGGAGGCAGGCGCGGTACTGTATCGAGAGCTGCGACAGGGATTCCGCTTCTACGGCTTTCTCCCGCTGCCGCCGGAGCTCATGGATCCTGATCCACCGGTTCCCTCTTCACCGCCTTACAGTACTCACCGCCACCGTACTCGTCAGAGGACGAGGCACCGAGCTCTGAGGTCTCGGCGACTGACATCGGAGATTCCTTAATTTCGTCTACGAATGATTTACCACCGGCCCCGGAGGCCGACAACTACTGCATCCTCACGCTGCTCCGGGCTGGCCGACCGGTTTCTGGCACATCTAGTGGCTGAAGGTTGCTTTCACCGTGCCTGCCTAGAGATTAACTCGTGATTAGCTTTCTAGATGTGCAGAAGAGCTCCTTCAATTTGAGCTGTGTTTAGGGTTTTAGCACTAACAATGTATCTGGCGGACTTTGCTGTGAGCTGGGACCGCCCTGACCAAGAGTGCAGGCCCCCACTAGTGCTGCTGTTTCCTCCTGAAGATGAGTAGGGAGTTTGTTACTAGTTTCACCCACTGGCTCCGGTCACCACCCTAGGTGGTGTGCTGGATTTGACACTGTGACACCCGAAACTGTCACATGTCACTTCCTATATATAGTAGGCTGGGTGACCGTCACCAGTAGTAATGAAACACCCGTTAGGTATTTATGGTATCTCTACGTGAGCTACGGGCCCGGGCCGGCCCGCCACGGTAAGCAATATACCCTGCCCTCAACTCAGGGTTTATCTCTTCAGCTAGATATATATTACAGCGGAACTATATATCTAACAGAAAGCAGTTCCACGAAGAAAGCTGGATCCAGTAGCCAAGGTGAGAGGGGTCGTCGCGAGCGTCCTCGCACACTTGGAAACGAATAGCTGGGGATTTTGTAGCACGTTGTCCGGTGCCAAACCTTTTAGCATCGCAGTACTCAACTGCCTCCGCGCGGAATTGCTTCATTTTCTCATTGTCGGGCGCATTCTCGAAACAGTGCCCCGGGACGTTCACCACTACTTTCAAAGCTACTTGCTCCTCTCCTCCAGGCAGGGTATTATTGCTTGATAAACAATGTGCCCGTGGGCACTACGACAGATGCTCGGAGATATGTTTTTGATTGAACGTGCAAAGGTACACAATTCGGATTTTTATAATATACTGGATCAGGGCCAGATTGAGGTACAAACGATAATTCGGTTCCGAGTTCTGAAGGCTAAACACTTCTCAAGTGCTCCACTTATTCACTCGTCACTCAGGTTGCAGGGTCAACCACTCGAGAGCCGATGTCACACTTCGGCTCAACGTTCAATTCCTGATCCGATCTCATTTCTAATTCCGATTCGTCATTCTCGATTCAGATGCTATGTCGACAGACTGACACGATGACTGCCCCACAGTACTGTCATACTACTGTACTGTCATACTGTCATACTGTCATAGCGTCATACTGTCATACTGTCATAACCTTGATATCTGATATTCGATTTCATTGTCTTTTCAACCCCGATGCGAATCTGACCATTCTTCGAGGGTCTGACTGAGTTCCACGATGACACTCCCCACAGTACTGTCATACTACTATAGTGTCATACTGTCATACTGTCATAGTGTCATAGTGTCATACTGCCATACCCCGGACATCTGGTATTCATTCTCATCGTGATTTCAAGCCCAATTTCACTGTCATCGTGCCAATCCCAGATTACACCCGATGACACACATACGGACGCATAGGCATATCGGCTCACGCTGTGCCTCCGGGCACAACTCTCCCCCCCTTAGGAGTGGTCTACCTCCTGGGATCACTCCGCTAAGGTACCCATCTAAGTTCCAGTTCTTAGGTTTTCTGGTTCCTTGTTGTTCCCAGTTCTTAGGTTCTCTGGTCCCTCTTCGAGCATAGTTTGCCTGCCGCTACCAGGGCACCACTTTCAAGAAGAAGGGTGCCACTTGGAATCTAAAGCGGGTCTTCAGTTTTGCGGAGGCGTAAATGTCGGAAAAGTTGTCGTAGCAGAAGTGCTGGCACGGGATATACACTCGCAGATCGGCCTGCTCCAGTTTGCTGCGGGTGAGGTCCAAGCTGAGCAGTCTCTGGATGAGCACCGGTTGCCCATCTGCACGCACACGGTGTTGAAGTAGTACAGCGTAGCAGGGGCGAGGGTGGCGCTGAGTTCGTCCATATGCAGGTGGGCTTCATGTACTGCGTACGTACCGTACATGCAGTAGGTACACAGCAGCGGAGGAGGAAGCTGGCGCATCATAGGGCGAAGCCGTAGTGCGTTAGGGAAGCGACCTCTGGGGTTTTCCATGAACCAATGTTTCGGCTCCAGGTAGTCAATGATCTGCAATGCTCGTCGTACGATTTTGTCAGCCTGGGGAAGGTCAGGGGGTCCACCAGTGGTGCGCGCTTGACTGTACTGCCTGCAGGGGGGACTTGCCCAAACGACATCGAAGAATCCAGGCGGGTATTGTTTGTAGTCCCATTGCAGGATGTCACACACATGAGTGGGTTGCCAGATATGCTCGGAGTCGAGGGTCACTACTGAAGCGGAGGGGAAGCAATTTAGGAATTCCCTCTCTACTGAGCCAGTACCGCTGAAGAGTACGAGAATCCTGGGCGTGCGGGTTGCTTTTGTCTGTATCGCCAGCAGCTCTGTCACCAGTGCCAACGACCCATCTTCCACGCGCTCTTGGCGTTCCCACGGCAGGGGGGTATCATATTCCATCTGTTCGAGCTGGTCCAGTTCATCGCAGGGATTAGTGATGAGGTGGGCCAGTGTCATTCCGGCTTGAGCGGAGTGACGGCCACGTTGCTCGCGTCGCCGAGTGGCTTCGTCGCGAACTTGCGCTTCCATGTGCAGTCTCGCTTGCTCGAATTCACGAAGCTGTTGAAGTGGACTTCCGCGTTCAAGTTTGTCACGCGTCCTCCATTGGTCGTGAGCTTTGGAGTAGCCAGTCCAGCGAACCTTCCACTCTTCCACCTCTTTTCCTCGAACAGACCGCACTCGACGTGCAAGAATGCGCTCAACGTGTGCTTCCTTCTGACCGTCCACTACCACCTCTTCAGGTACTGCTAGGTGATCGCGTGCGGCGAAAGCATCTTGTCCGCTGGTGTACGGTTTGAGGCGATGTTGAGCGAACACGTCGTGTATCCGCCAGTGAGGAGGGAGGCGTAGGCGGTAGGCTACTGGAGCTCCCCTGTCAGCCTCTGGCATGGTCATCTGTACATCGCTGAAGAAGCGTTCGGTCACGGGGACTGGTCCATGCCAGCGCTTGGTCAATTTCCTGCAGATGGAGCGATCCATCACCTTCTCCGTAAGGTGTTTCGCCTCTATCCAGACCAGATCTCCAACAGCATACTCCCGCTGTCCGTGCCTACGATCAAACTGTTCGCGCTGTCGCTGTTGAGCCAGCTCTAACCGCTGTCTGGCGTCCCGCAGTTGCGACGAAAATTTCACGGCCACTTCGTGTGCGGTGCCTACTCCCCCTGTTCGTCGTCCAGCGGTGGACTGTGCGGCCTCCAGGAAAAGGTCCAACTGCGACAGCGGCGAGAACCCGAACACCAGCTCAAATGGCGTGAAGCCAGTAGATTCACTCCTGGAGTCATTGATCGCGAATTCCACGTTAGTGGTGAACAGATCCCAGTCCTCCACATTAGCGTCTACAAAGGACCTGAGCATGTCCTCAATAACCCTGTTGCTGTGTTCCGCCTGGCCGTCAGACCGAGGGTTGTACGGCGTGGTACGAGCCACTTTCACACCCATCAGTCTCATGAGTTCCTGCCAGAAGGCATCTTGAAACCGCGGGTCACGATCAGAGACAATCTTCATAGGCGCGCCATGTAAGCGCCACACCGAGTCAAAGTAGATTCTGGCCACCACAGCTGCGGAGCTGTCGCCGAAGTTCATCGGCACAACGTGAACCATCTTCGTCAGCTTGCAAGTGAAGGCCACGAAAGCGTCATTACCTCTCTCTGATACTGGTAGGCCGGTGACGAAGTCCACCGCGACATCCTGCCATGGCCTGTTCGGGATGCTGTGAGGGTTTAGCAACCCATCCGGGTAAGTCCCCCGCGGCCTCACTGATTGGCACACTGCGCAGGATGCAACCCAGGTGCCTACATCTTCCGCGGCACCACGCCAATAGAAACGTCGCAGCACCCTCTCCAGAGTCTTGTCTCGCCCAGTGTGACCCGAGGACAATGACTCGTGAGCATGACGAATCACTACTTCTCGAAGTGGAGAGTCCTCCCCCAGCACCAACTAATATCTCCCTGCCGCGGTCCTCCAAACCACTTCACCCACCAGCCTGAAGTCCTGTAGGCATTGGTGTGGTGCCGCCTTTACTTTCTCTCTCAGTGAACGAAGTGTCCCCTCTCGGGTGTACTCCGCTTTCAACGCACGCAGGAACTTTGAGTCCGACTGCTGGGAGGCTACGTCTCTGAAGGCTGCTGCCTCACCTGTTCTTATCACAGCGGGGGCTGTTCGCGGATGCCTCACGCGTGCTGGCTGTGGTTTGGCGGGAGGGGCGTGTACTATCAGAACAGGCCAGCGAAGGTCGAAGGCCCTCCCATCTGGGTTCTCGAAGAACTGATTGGGCTCGCCCTTATCATCGTGAGTAGGGATGACCTCCACAATCTGCATATTGGCCTTTCTGAAAAGTTTGCGCCACGCGGGGAGCTTGGACTGGTGATCTGGTAGGACGAAGACTGCTGAGGTGTTCTCTGGGTCTGCCTTCCATTCCGCGATATACTTGTTCAAGATCGCCTCCACAGTGATGTGCTTGGAGTTGTATGGAGGGTTACACCAAACCCGAAGGCCCCTCCATTTCTCTGAAAGGCAGTCTGTCCAGAATCTATCCGCCTGTCTGTTGCGGCCGCCAAAGTCACAACAGGCGTCCACATCGAAGGGTCCAAATTTCTCGGCGTACTTCGAGGAGTACTCTGCTCGGACACGCCAATTCTGTGAGTCCTCTGGGGGAGCCTGCCGTTTTTGTGGGTGAAGGACCGGGGATGGAGTTGACTGCTGGGGCGCCTGCTGCGGGGTTGGTGAGCTCGCTGGCACCTTCTCAGTGGGCGCCTCCGATGCGTCAGCTCGTGATGTAGGCGTTCGCGTCTTCGGTGACGCCAACTGTGGAGGCGCTGGGGTCGTAGAGGCCTTCCCAGCGCGTGACATACTCCTCGTTATTCTTATCTGGGGCGGAGCTCTGTCAGGGGGTTCGTGTGGAGCTTCTGTCGGCTTCGCGCTATCAGCTTCAGGCCAGTCAGGCATGTCGAAGTCGAGGTGATCCTCCTTCATTCCCTTATAGAGCTTCGGGTTAACGAGAGCGATGGTCTCCCCCATGCCCATGGCCTGTTCCGCCACGGAGAGGGTTTCCACTGCTGAGAGCCAACAGTCAACAGTCTGGGCCCAGTGGGGATGAGCTGCGGGTGGTGAGCTGGAGGAGCATTCAGACTCCAGCGTTGCCAGGGGGTCTTTCGGCAGATCTGAGGTGGGGTCGATCACTCCTGCCTCCTTCAACCCCTCGCGCACGTCCTTGTCTTTGAAGTCGGGTCTTCTAGACAGGGCGTCCGGTACCAGCAGCAGCGCTCCCTTGATGTACTCCATTCTCGGGACTCCCACCTCCACCAGATCCATGTCCCAGCGTGCCTGTCTGCGGCTAAGCTCTCTGCCAGGTTCCATCAGCCATTCAAGGGGGCGGTGATCACCCTGGATGCGGAAGTTGGTGAAGATGAGGTAATGCCGCCAGGTAACGGTGGTACAGTGGTGTAGAGCACCTAGCTCACGCTCGCCGGTGTGATAATTCTGCTCGGCGGGTGAGAACTGGCGGCTCTCGTATGCTATCACGCGCAGCCCAAGACCATCTCCATTGTCTTGCATCAGTACTCCCCCAAGAGCGATGCCGCTAGCATCCGTCTGCACCACGAAAGGTGCTGTGCCGTCTGCGGCACCCTTAATGTTGGGTAAGGCGAGCACTGGCGCTGAGGTGAGGGCCTTCTTCAGCTCCTCGAAGGCCCACTGCTGCATGGGACCCCACTCCCAGGGTACGTCCGACTTGGTCAACCGGGTGAGGGGCTGAGCGATCTCGGAGAAGCAGTGAATGAACCTGCGGTAATACCCCGCCAGGCCCAAGAACTGCCTGACGTAGGTAACCGTTTCCAGCTCGGGCCAGTCCCTCACTGCAGCCACCTTGTCGTGTTGGGGTCTGCAGCCATCCGCGGAGATACAGTGGCCAAGGAACCGCAAGGATTTCTTCAACAGTTGGCACTTGGACCTCTTGAGGAAGACGCCCTTCTCCCTGCATGTCAGGAGCAGTTGCTTGACGTGTTCGTAGTGCTCTGCAGCGGTGTTGCTGAAGACGACCACATCATCGATGAAGATCCGGACAAATGGGAGATGGCCCAAGGCCCGCTGCATCCGTCGCTGGTACTGAGACGGTGAATTCTGCAGCCCCTGCGGCATGACCAACCACTCATATGACCCCATCTGGGTGGTGAAAGCGGTCTTCTCGACATCTCCTGGTGCCATCGGTACTTGCCAGAAGCCATCCACCGCGTCGAACGAAGAGAAGAACTTCGCACCCTGCATCTCGTCGAACATCATCTGGATGTCTGGGAGGGGATACTTGTCCTTAACTGTCTGGCGGTTGAGGAGCCGGTAATCGATCACCAGTCGCAGCTCCTTGGGGTTCCCCGGTTTGGGGACCATCAGACAGGGAGCTGCATAAGGGCTGGAAGAGGGTCGGATGTAGCCCTTGGACATCAGGGTCTCCACGCGTTCTCGAAGTTGGCGGAGTTCCTCTGCAGAATTCTTGTAGATGCGCTGGCAGGGCGGCCCCTTCTTGCTCAGCTCAGGGTCCAGGTTAATGTTGGCTTCATCTTGGGGGTCATGTCTGAGTCCATCGATGTTCGGTAGGGCAGTCGTCATCTCCTTTTTGTACTCCTCACCCCAGAAGTCCTGAAACTTGAGGGTCCACTCAGGGCTCACTTCTGCATCTTCAGTATCCGCAGCGGGTTCGGCGTTCTCAGAGTCGATAGCCGTGGCTGCAAAGGCAGAAGCAGTATCATCGGGGGACTTCTCGGCCATCATGAGCCAGGCAGGTTGTATCTCCGGGTCGTCATTGCCGCGTAGCTTCTGCGTCTCCGCGTACACCAGGTACTTCTTCAGCTGGGCAGGGGTCAGGAACACCTCATCCACCAATCCCGCGCAGGCCGTGCCCTTCGGAGACCTGTCTCCAGATGCTTTCCCAGGAGAACAGCCTGTGATGGTGACGCGATCCCCAATCTTACCACTGCGGGACTTCCTGAGGAAGGAGACGGAGCCATTCCCTTCATAGCCCAGAGTGACAGGAGAGTGACTGCGCAACCACCTTCCGCCAAGGATAACATCCACCTGTATGCCCAGTGGTAGGATCCGGAGGGCAAGGGCGTTCTCCGTATAGGTGCCCGTGGTGGTGTGCGTGTTAAACTTGGCGTACGCGGTGGCGCCGGTGATCTTCACAGATCCATCCGCCAAGGTGACTCGCATCTCGGAGCCGGCTCGTGTCGTGAGGCCACATCGCTTGGCGCTCTGCTCCGAGATGAAGTTGTCAGAGGCCCCCGAGTCGATCAGCACCTTGACCGTGTGCCCTCTGAGGGTTGCATAGAATACCAGCAGTAGCGGTCCTTCTTCGTCATGTGCCGCTGCGAGGGTACCTTCGATGTCGGTCTTCCACTGAACTCCCCCATCTGTGCGTATGCTTTTGCACTTGAGGTTGGGGAGGAGGTTGTCCGATGCCTCGCGGCATTCTTCCAACGTTTGCCTACACGCGGCGTAGAACTCCTCATCCAGCAAATCAACATCTTCAGTCGGATGACTGACGAGGTTGTCTACACTCGCCGTCAGCAGGGTGCCCGCTGAGGTGCATTCGCTCGAGGTGGGGCTGACATGAGTGGTGTCGCTGGTGGTAGGGCTCACATGGGTGGTGTCACTGGTAGTAGGGCTCACATGAGTAGTGCCACTGGTGGTAGGGCTTACATGGGTAGTGCCGCTTACTGTGGGGCTCACGTGGGTAGTGCCGCTTGTTGTGGGGCTCGCATGGGTAGCGACACTATTGATGGGACTGCCATGGGTGAGGGGATCCTCGTCATGCTGAGGGCTGCCAGTAGGGGAGTTGTGGGCGAGTTGGTGGGAGCTCTGGTGGTCAGTTCTCGCCTCAGGGGTCCCAGCTGCTGCCATCTGCTGGGTGAAGCAGAGCGAATTGACTGAGGACTCCTCTTCCATCACCTCAGGGTCTTCAGCGATGGGGTGGCTGTCGAGACGGGGCGGCGCTTCATCTGCTTCATGCGCTCTGACGGTGGTCATCTGTTGGGTGAAGCAAAGCGAGCTGGGTGTGGAGGTCTCCTCCGTCACTACGCAGTCAGATGAGCCTTCAAGGTTTCCTCCCGGGGTAGCCGGCGCGTTGTCATGGCGCGAGGACGTCGTCTCTGTCGTGGGCTCGACCAGTAGGGATGATGGAGGGGATGCTCCCAAGGGGCTGGGACCCAGCTTCCTCATCTTATACTGGTGCACTGCGTGTAGACTGCACCAGGCGCCAGGTAAGCCCACGTCTCCCGCTGTCCCGGGTATTGTGCCCACTTCGGTGTCCAGGGTGCAGAGAGAGGTCGAGGATCTCGCTGCTGCTCTTCGTGCACCCTCCTCTTCCCACAGCCTGCTACCGGGGGAGGAATTTGGGCTCGAAGTGGCGATCGCCTCCAGCTGCTCGGCGGGCGACAGCTCTCTCCAAGCTGCGTAGAGGTCGGAGGAGCTGGCGCTAGGGGACTCGAGGACCTGCTGGTGACCGTCGTGTGAGAGGAGGTGCCACAGTGCGATGCGCTGATGGCCTTCTCTACGATCTTGAGGTTCACGGGCAATGCGTACCCTCTCCGCCAGCTGGTTGGCGCGGTTCACGTGCTCCTTCGGCGATCGACTCCCAGAGCGTATGCGGCTACGAGTACGCTCCCACATCTTATCCACCAGGTCCTTGGCAGCCTCCGGGGATTTGCGCAGGGCTCTGCGAACTTTTTGCATGGCGACTTCGAGGGGGAGAGAATACAGATCCCTCTTCCAGTGCCACGCAGTCAGCCTCTTCTGCGGGTCTGCGAGGTTGGACTGATAGCTGGGCAGTGGTAGAACAACACGCGGTCGGGGGCGAAGATCGCGGGGCTCTCCGCGGTTGCTGCCCATAATGGGGGGTCTGTGCCGGGGGACTCGCCGCCCCCTCCGACCCTCGATCCTTGCCTGTGTATAAGCAGGGCCGTCATCAAGAGGTAGTGACGGCTCATCGAAGGGGGTGCTTTCTGCAAGAGGGTGGCTGGTCAGGTCATCCCTCGGCGGCGATGGGGCACCAGCTGAGCGGTAGGTGTGTCGCAAGCGGGTCCCAGAGGTGAAGGCCACGCTCTTGGGATGGGGACGGTGGCCCCAAGGGTCTGTGCGTCCTCGGGCGCGTCGGGGTTCCACTGGCTCTGACCGCTTCTCCAGGGCGGAGAGGGTCTGATCATCAGGGAAAGACCTCACTTCCTCGAAGGGCAGGGTCTGGGGCTGGTCGCCGGCCAGTCATTCATCGCTCTCCACCGGGGGGAGGCCGTCGCCCTCCACAAGCTCGATACCCGCGAGGGCCGCCAGGGTCTGGTAGCTCTGCTCGTCCTCACAGGTAGCAAGTGCCAAGACCTCCTCGGAGAACTCCTCTGGGACGCCATCCACCGAGGAGATGTCCTCCTGCTGCTCGATGGCCCAGACGACGGCGGCTACAAACCCAGGGGAATTCGCCAATCGAGCGGGTGCATTGGCCCTCCACTCCTTGAGCTTAGCCTCGTCCGTGCAGTTACGGACGATGTGCTCCGCGGAGCCGCAGGCGAAGCACCGGCGAACTTTCGGAGCGTCGGGGCGGGAGAGGCCAGGTGGTGGTGGCAATGGGGTCACTGCCGCGGCAACGGTGGTGGCAGGCCCATTCTCCAGCATGGCAAGAGCTGGGCGGCTCGAAGAGGGGGTACGCCTGAAGAAGGGGGTGCGAGGTGATGGGTTGGCGAAGGAAACGGTACGGGGAGGACGGTCTTGAGAGCGCCTCTGAGCCGCCTCCGTGTCAATGTCACTCTCCACCTCCTCGGCGACTTCCCGAATCTTCAACAAGGCGTTGTGGGTGCCTGGGATATCGTCAGCGACGGCCTTCCTCTCCCACTCTTCTGGTTTGGAGACATCCAAGTGGATGGCTCTCAGGCGCCGCATCACCTTGGGTGCATATTTCAACCCTCGGCGGTACGTAGAGAGCATCGACAGGTTGGACATCTCCACGCAATTGGGGACTCTGCCGGCCAGGAAGTTGACGGAGGCCATGCGGGTCTCCAATCGCGAGAAATACTCCGCCGCGGTCTCGCTCGTCGCCTGCTTCAGGGCAATGGCCTCGCCATGTGCGTTCTCCAGGTAGGCCTGCGTCAGGGAGCACACCGCCAGATCGCTGAAGAACACGTCCAGCTCCCCGTAGCGTTGGTGCCAGGCCTGTTCGGACCCGAAGGTCCCCGCCGCGCGCTCCAAGAACTTCTTCTGCTGGTCTTGAAGAGTGTGCTCCTTGAAGCTCCAAAGAAGGCTTGACACACTCGCCTGGTACGCTGATACTGACGGCGTACAGCTGGGAGTGGTCAGTGCTTCGATCACGATGGCCTCTTGGAATATCTTCCGCACCATGTTGGAGTAGTGCTCCAACTGCGTCAGGAGGCCCTCCTTGTCGGCCGATTTTGTGTCGGACGCGGAGCGGGGGAACCTGGTGACGCTCTTGACCAGCTTTAGCACCATCTCCTTGGTCTTGTGCTCCAGGCGGACCTCGTCTGAGGATGCTCGCAGGTTAGTGCCCTGCGGCAGACGGACGATGCCTGGAACAAAGGGGGTGGCGCTGGGAGAGAGCACGGGTTCGCAGCGGCGGCAGAGTGAACGGGGTTCGCGGCAGTGGCAGAGTGAACGGGGTTTGTGGCGGCGGAGTGGGGGAAACGGGCTGGAGGTGGTGGTCCCGGGGCATGCGCGGGCGGGAGTGCAGGCGCGGGGTTTGTGGGGACTGCAGTCGAAGTGGGCGGTAATGCAGGGGCTAATGGTGGAGCGGGGAGTGGAAGAGGTGTATGGAAGGGCAGGGGGGTGGATGGTTGTGCGGCCACCACGCTCATGCTCCGGTACCAATCGGAGTTGCTGACTTCCGACCACGCGGCGAGGCCGTCCTGGTCGAAGTTCTGCATCTCCGACTCCCGCGCAGTGGCAGGGATCCATTCCCACACTGGCTGCCCCATGCTCGTAGACCGCACATTGGCTGCGGCTGGGTCCCACATTGCCATATCCATGACCTCGCGGTCGACCATGAGAACCCAGGTCTCCACACGAGGGTTGGTAAGTGGTAGGGGGGCATGGTGTAGGCGGCCTCCCATGCGCGCATATGCGGTCAGCGGCGCTCCCAGCAGGTGCATGATCCTGAACAAGATGGCGTCGCCCTGCACCCCAGCCCGGCGGCGTTCATCCCATGGCAGGGTGACGGTTGCCGCGCCTCGCACCCCAGCTGACTGGTGCACCCACAATGACCCACCGTCGTGGGTGACGAAGAGAGCTCTGACCTCTGGGTACTGAGGGTAGGAGGGCTCTGGTGCGGGGTCGTCAGGGGGATCTTGAGGTGGATCACTGGGGGGCCCTGGTGGTGGCGAGTCGCTTGAACTGGAGTCTCTGGGCTCCGAGTCAGGGTTGCCACCGCCGTGCACCACCGTCTCCATCGACTGCCGCCGGCGGGCCACCATCATGTTGTGGGGATTTGGCCGGCCCTGAGTGGGAGGTTCGGCGGGAGCGGTCTCAGCGACGGTCTGAGGCACTGGAGGGGTTACGCTGGCGGCGGCGTCTGCCTCGTGTAGATGGTCCGCCATCAGACCCCCCTGTACGCTGCTCTGAGGGTCGCCTGGTGGGGAGGCTCCTACAGATGTCGTCGCGCCAGGCAGGGCGAGTCCTCTCGAAAGCACCGCGGAGATGTCCAGGGCCTGTACTGCCGCCAGGACTTCTCTGCGAATGTGCTCGCTTCGGCTGCTCGCGTCCGAGTCGGAACCGGACCTGTGGGCGGCCCTCCGCCTGCGCTCAGCCCGTGCCTGTGTGCTTCGGCTGCCTCTGGTCCCCGTGCTGGTGCGGCTGATATCCGTGCCGGAGTCGGGGTCAGAGTGATCAGGTGCATGGCTTAGACCTGGGAGATGCTTGCCATGTGTCGCAGGGCCCGAGGATACTCTTCGGGAACGCCGACGCCGGCGGGTCTCTGAGGTTGCTGCCACCGCAGGGAGGTGACGCACCAAGAGCTGGGTCCCGCCCGAGACGCTCTGCTGAGCTCCGCTGTCAAGGGGTACCTGCAGAGGGTCCGGCAGGGCTGCGGCACCGATGCTGATGAAGTGCTGCAGCGATGAGAGGTCCGCGCCTGAGTCATGAAGCGCGGAGGTGGCTGGTGCCAGCTGGTGGGGCTGCTGTGGTCGATGCTGCGGCTGTTGTGGCAGCTGCGGCTGCTGTTGCTGCTGCTGCTGCTGCTGTTGCTGCTGTAACTGCTGTTGCTGGAACTGCTGCTGCTGTAACTGCTGCTGCACCGGTTCCAGCGGCTGCTGCTGAAGCCACTGCTGTTGTTGCTGCTGGTACGCGAGCCACTGCTGCTGCTGCTGCAGCTGTTGTTGGAACGGTGTGGGGTATGCGCCCACGGGGTGGTGGGTTCCTAGTGTGAACGGCACTGGTGACACTCCCCCAGCGAGGGGCGCTGATTGGGGCAATACCCAATTGACGCCGTTCCATACAGCCTGTGCGGGAATGCCATCCGGCATGGTATAAGGGCGGGGCACCGCTGTGTAGGGCATGGTGGTGCCTGGATGTGGAAGGGGGTGAGAGGAAGCGTATGCGGTGGGAGATGGGAAGGTGATGGGGGAGAACAGTGGGTGGTGTAGCGGCTCTGCACTGACACCCATGCTGGGAAATGATTCTGATGTCTGCTGTGACATTCTGACTGCTGAGCTGGTTGAGTTCACAGACTGGGTGTGGCAATAGCCACAGGTGAGCAAAAGTAGTGAGTGCTCGCCTTTTTATTTAATCAGTCTCGTCCTCGTCGATGTCACTCGCTGGGGGCGAAGGAGCGGGGCTTCCAGGTGGAGATGGGGGAACCCAAGGCCACTCGTCGATCACTTGTATTGGATATGAACCAGGGAGCGCGGGGAAGGCTGTCAGGTCTTGGGTGTGCGGGTAGCGGAAGCGGCAGTTTCCAACCTGTTGCCACACGAAATCGTGGTACACTGGTGGGATAGCCAGCTTGGCTCTGCCCAGGCGTTCAGTCGCCGTTCTCCTCGTCGTCAGAGGAAGAGGGGGAAGGGGGACCGCTGAAACCGCTCTGCCAGAAAGCGCCTGCTGGTGGGTAGGTAGGGTCTGGAGGGAATACCCACTTAATAGGTCCTTGCTTCCACCACGCTCTTCTGTACTTGTCTGGGTCTGGGGGTACTGCCATACACCAGCGAACTCAAAATTTGGCCAGGGCTCCGCGACACGATTTTTGAGTGCCTAGGCGCGCAAGCAAGGGTCAAGCAGCGACGAAAGGAGGGGTGCCAGGTCCAATGCAGAGGTCCAGTGAAGTCCCAGACGGTATTTGTACTCCGTAGGTCCCAAAAAAGCCCCAGTCAGTGCACTACTGGAGAATACTAGGAGGTGCTGAAGGGCTGCCAGAAACGTCCCAGAACTGCTGAAAGCGCCGTTTGGTGGAGCTTTCCCCGCTGCTGATGGCCGTGAGGGCGGTATCAGGGGTTTCTAGGCTGTTCTATGGGGTCTAAGGAGGGGTTTTTCGGTGGTGGGGGCTACTGGGAGAGGTTTTGGGGTAGGCTGGAAACTGTCAAAAACGGCTATTTTTGGCTGTTTTGGGCGGTTTTTCGCCTTTTTGGGGCTCTGAAAAGAAAAAAAGAAAAAAAGAAAAAGAGACACCCTTGGACGGGGTGTGGGGCTTTGTGAGTCCCCTTGACTCCTTCTTCTTTGTCCCTTAGTCTGGTTCCTTGTCTGCTTTAGTTCTGTATAGTCTGTTTAGGCTTACTGCAAATCCTGTCGCTAGGTCATGTATTTTCCTGAGTAGGTGTAGGGCTTCCTGTCTGTCGAATCCTAAATGTTTGGTCAGTATTTTCTCCGTGTGTTCGTATATTGTTCCCGTATTGCCGAATACCATTACGTGTAGCGTTACCTTGTAGCCATATAGTTCTAGTAGTTTTACTAGCGGTGTGTATTTTGTGTACTTCGTTTTTAGTGCTTCCTCCCAACTCATTTCGTCTGTGTATGTTACTTCTATCAGGTGTATGTGGCCCGCTTCCGTCATTGCCTTTTGGTGTGTGTACCCAGGCTGCTCATTCCCCTTTTCAGTTCCCTCTAGCATTACTATGTCCACGTAGTGTGGTATGGTGTCCTTTCCGTGCGCTGGTGCCGGTGTGTTTCGTCCGTCCAGTCTGCATTGCCCCCTTGTGAGGAGGAAGTCTTCTATTGGTCTCCCGTTGTTCATTCCTTTCCCTTTTTTCCCCGCATGGGTTCTTATTACACATCCTCCTTTCCTGCCTTTGCTAATTGCTTTCTCTATCATTTTGGTGGTCTCATCCGACCTGCTTATTATCATGTTCTTTATCTCCCTCTCTGTGCATCCTCCCAGCACATGGGCTGTGCGTATGAATCCTCCCGCGTTTACTTGTCTGGGCATCCCGCAGCATTTGCATTTTTGCGACCTTCTCCCTCCTTGCTGCTTCTTGTATGGTCCTGCTGGTAGTTTGTTCGCCCGGCATCTTAGCAGGACTGTCACGTCTTTCTCGTTTAGGTATTCCGTTCCCTTCTTCCAGTATCCATTAGAGAGCTTGTGCATGGCTTTATCACCTTTGAGGTGCTGCATGTATTTTTCTGGCTTTTCTTGTGTTGCTGTCAGTATATTTTCCCTCGAGGACTTTCTCCATTCCTTCACTTGGTGTACTTCCTTTTGCGCTGCTTCCTGGTCCTGTACCATTTCCTGGAGTGCTCTCCATTCTTCCTGCGCTTCCTCCTGTTGTTGGGCCATTTCTCTGAGCTCGGCTGCGGTGTCCTGCTGTGTTGTCGTGTCCACATTCTGTGTTTCCGGTAGCTTCAGTTTCTGGGTTGACCCTTGTGCAGTTTCTCCTTGGGCTTCCCTCGGCCCTTCAGCTTCCCATAGGGCTGGTTGGTCGGGTTTTGCCTGGCTTTGGGTTCTTCTTCGTTTTTGTCTTTCTCCCTGTTCTAATGCCTCCTCTTTCTGTATTGTTCTTGTCTTCCATCCCTGTTCCTTATTCATTTCTACTCCCCGTGTGCTCTCTCGCCCTTGCCCCCTCTTTTGTTTAGCTTGTTGTGCTGTTTGTACTTGCTGCTCCTGTATTAATGCCTCCTCCTCTAATCGTTCCATCCTCTGGAGTTCCAATTCCTCTTCCTGTTCCTGTTGCCATTCTGGTTCATCGGGCCAGGTGTCTGCCCAGGCTGTTCCTATTTCAGTAGGCTCCCGGTTTCTTTGTGCGTATTCTGCCTCCTTCCTCTCAATGCGTTGTCTTTTGGTCTCCCATTCTTCTGGCCCGGTTTCTAGTTTCCTTTTTAGTCTTTGTATTATGTTCGTTTTTCCCGTCATTTTTTCCTCCCTCACCTTTTTTGTTACATGGTTGAGTATTGCTTGGTGTCCTTCCAGTTGTCTACCCGTGGCCTCGCATATTGCTAGTAGCATCACTGTATCCGTGTTGTCGTGGTTGAGGCCGTATTCCCCTTCTTCACAGGCCCTTTTTGCCACCTCGTCCGCCATTTCATTCCCATGTATTCCCACATGCGCTTTAACCTTGTATAGGGCCACTTTTGTTCCCTCCTTATTTAGCTTTTGTATTTGTTTCATTATTTTCCACAGCAGGTCCCTGTGTACGTGCCTTTCAAGCGTGTGCGGCCTTCTTTTCATGTTTTGTATCTGGTAGAGGGAGGTCAGACTATCCGTGCATATGCTGACTTTCTCTTCTCCCGAGTTTGAGTCTAGTGTCAGTGCCATATATAAGGCAGTGAGCTCCGCCCTGTTAACAGTTTGGCAGCGTCCGGCCCATCTTTGCATGTGGTTCATTGCCCGTTCCCCTCTTGGGTCCCAGACACCTGCCGCCGTTACTTCCTCGACTTCCCCGTTTTCCTTTTTGACTTTTCTTTGGCTTCCATCTGTGTAAATCATATTGTTTCTGTTATGCCTCCTGTGGGGCGCTGGGTATCCTTTCCCTTGGTTGTCCCACTTGCTTTCTGGTGGTGGTTCTGCTTTCTCCTTTTCACCCCTTTCCCACTGCAGCCATTGGTCTCCGTTTATGTGCTCGTCCGTTGTGTCTGGGCCCGTAAATTGTTATGCCCACCTTCTTAGGGCGTCTCTGTTTATTTCCTCCCTACTCCACGTGGTGTTAGCTCTTAGTACGTCCATAGTCGTTGGCCTCGGCCCTCTATCCCCTCCTCTGTGCTCCCCTTCTTTTTCCCTGTCTTCCATCCACCGGTCAATTATTTTCTCTGTGTGGTTCTCCAGGTGGCTGCCTGGTAGTGCTTGCATGACCGGTAGTTCATGGTTCATCCATGGCGCGGAGTCTATGACGCAATCCTTCTCCCATTCTGTAATTGACCTAGGTAGCCTGTCCGCATCCTTGAGGGTGAGAGGCCTGTGTATGTAGCATGCTCTGCCTATCGTCCTGACTTTGCTTTGCGGGCACTTGAGAAGGGCCTTGCTGAATATGTCGTGGGTTTTGAGTGCATCCGGGCAGTATTTTCTCCATCCTGCCGCATTCGCTACTACCAGTATTCTCATGTTCCAGTTGCATTGTTTGGGTTTCTGTAGGTTGCCTTGCATCCAGTGGTCGGGTGGTAAGAAGGTGAACTGCCCTTCCTTTATCTCCATTAACTCGTGTACCCTGTATCCCATGTGCTTATTCAGCAGTTTTCTATACGGGCTTTTGGCGTATGTGGGGTATATTCCTACCCCCAGAACGGGTTCGGCCGTTTTTGTGGAGTTAATTGCCTTTTTCAGTGCCTTGTAGAGGTCCCCTGCTGTGTACTCTGGGTTGAATTGGTATGACCCCAGTTTTTCCCATTGCTCTTCCCATGCCGAGCCTACAGCCCCAAATACCGAGTCTCGTGGGTATTGTGAGTAGTACGTTCTGGTGTCTCTGTGTACATTAAGTGGGGAGGCGAATACCTCTGTTTGGACTCCCATGGCTGTGTGTACCGCCTCCATCATTTCCGGAGGGAAGGTCCAGTGGTTTTGGAGGTTCCTTTTTCTGTGTTTCATCTCCGCTTTGCTGGAGTACCTTATCAGCAGTTGTGCTATTTCCTCCTCAAAAGTGTTTACATGTATTTTGTGTTCTACACTTAGTTTCAGCCTTTTGGCCAGTTGTTTCTCTGTTGGCCTTTGTGCCTTGCTGTCCCCCACCGCCTCGGCATATCTGTCGTACAATTCTCTAGCTTTTACCGTGCTCAGCGTGCCTATAAGGCTTCCCTCCGGCTCATAGCAGTAGGTGGTGTCACCTTCCGTGCGCAGTTGTCTGTCCTTCACCCCTGGAATGTGCCTAATGTCCTGGTCCGGGTTCGTTTCCCTTGTGCATATTTCCAGGTGCGTTACTTCTTTCCAGTACCTCTGTTCGCCGTTTGGTTGTCCTGCCAGTATCTCTTCAGCGGGCTCGCGTTTGGTCCTTTTGTCTCTCTTGTCGTTCTTCCATTCTTCCACTAGGTTTTTCCATCCTTGGTCCGAGGAGAGGTTGTGTTTGAGCAGGTGTGTTCTTACTGTTTCTTCTGTGCTCCACGTCGTCTGTTCGTTTCCTTCTCCATCGGTCCACCGTATTTCGTACTGCGTTACTTTCGAGGTCGAGTCTGTGTAGTTTTGCAGGTACTGTCTCGTTGCCAGTATCCCGGCGGGCGTGTAGTTTCCCTCTTGTCCTGGCATTTCCATTCGGTCTTCCTGTGTCGACCACTGGCCTCTGTCCTGTTGTCCTGACTTCCTCTTTACTCTCCCCCGCGGGTGTCTGGTTGTCATCACGTCGTCTTCCTCCTTTTCTTGGTCGGTTTCTATGCCCAGAACTTCCTTCTCTTGTTCCGTCCACTCTACCTCTGACTGTTCGAAATGCTTCGTTTGGTTGGCTAGCGGGTACATAGACACTAGTTGCAGTATGTCCTTCAGACTGTTTCCAGCCTCATGTAGCGCCTTTATTTGTGCCGGCCAGTTGCTTATGTTTTCCATGCTTACCGTACTTTTGGTGTACCTCTCTAGCTCTCCTGTTTTCCGTTCTTGTATATATTCAGGTTTCAGCCTTCTGTTCCACACATGGTCCCAGTGGTCCCCTGGTTCCTTAATGTCGTTGGGTTGTGCTTCGCAAATGTATGGGTATAGGTGCAGCATTCCCTGTGCTATCTTTGTTGCCGTTTTGGTGTCGTGTTTCCTTCCACCTGTTGCTTTCAGTGTTTCTATTGGTATGGCACTTTTCCCGTCTGCCGTGGTTAAGTTCTTGAGGTCCGGGTAGTTTCTGAATAGTGTGAGTAGTTTGGTAAAGTTTATTTGCTTGGTGGCTTGCTGAGTTTTCGTTTCCTGTATTACATTTACTGTTCCCATTTTTTCAAAGCCTGTCGTCGCAGGCTGCGACTGTGGGTCTCTGTATTCTGTATCCATTATCCTTTGGTGCTTGGTCGTTCTAGTTGTGCCCTCCATTTCCGCGTTTGTGTATACCCTTTTAGCTTTTCCCAGCTGCCTCATTATAGGTAGTGTTTCTTTGCCCAGTTCCTGCATGTGGGTTCCCACTCCTTTCACGCGTATTCCATATTCATTCAGAGCATTCATCTTCCTCAGAGTGTTCGTTTGTGTCTGCAGTCCCATTTTTAGTTTGCTCCTTGTGCTGCTGTGTCCCCTTTCTTCGAAGTGTTTTTCCAGTAGTCCGGCTGTGGACCTGCTAACTTGTGACATTCTTTGTCTGGTTTGAAGGTTTCTCTCCCTTTTGCCGTATCCCATCTGGGCCCCTTTGTCTTCCTCACTCTGAACAGCGCCTGCCAGTCCCGTGTACACTTCCTGTGCATATATTGCCTGTAGGGACTGGAGCCCCAGTCCGTATTCCTCTTTTTCCTCCGTGTTTAGTTCATTGGGCGTACCATTCGCGGGAAGTCCATATATTCTTTTCATCGCGGCTCCCAGCTGATTTTCGGCCTGTTGTATTTCACCCTGTGTGTATATCCCGAGGTGGAGTCAGTATTTGAATTTCCCCAATATGGCCGACTTCAGGGAGTACTCTTTTTGTCTTTGTGTGAGGGGGGTTGCCAGTAGTGCGTCTATTCTTCTTTTGAGTTCCCGTAGTGACTTTCTTTTCTCCTCTTTCCATGTTCCCAGCATATTGAGTAGGACCCCCAGGTACTTGTAGGTATCCCCGGCTTTTAGGACTTTTAGCGTTCGACTTCCGCATTTCACCCCTTGGTGCCTACTTTCTTTCTCGTTTTTGTTGCCATGTTCTACCCCTGTTATCTTTGTTTTGTCCTCGTTTATTCTGAGTCCACTCCAGTCTCCAAATGCCGAGAGTTTCTTTAGCTGTTGCTCCATGCCTGTCATTAGTTTGGTTAGTATAATTAGGTCGTCCACAAACGCTCCGGAGGAGGTTCTCAGTTCCCCTCTGAGCTCCCTGTCAGTTGCATACCTGTGCTGGTATCCATGGTCTCCCACCTCTAGCCATCTAAGGAGAGGTTCTAGGTATAGTATGAACAGTAGCGGGCTCATGCTGTCGCCTTGCAGAATCCCCCTTCTTATTGGCACCTCTTCCGAGACCTGGTCCCCTACTTTTGCTCTCATTTGCATGGAGTCCTCCTCGTTTTCGCCCAGTATGTCCCTGACAGCTTCGGTAAGTTGTGGTGGCACCCCTAGGTGTTTTAGCGTCGTAATGAGTCTTTCGTGGTCAACCGAGCCATACGCATTTTCGAAATCCACGTAGGTTGCATGTAGGCTTCGTTTGGAGAGGTTGGCGTCTTCAATGGCATTGGTTACCCTGGTGAGTTGCTTCATTGTGTTGTGGCTTTCCCTTGAGCCCTCTTGTGCTTCCGAGAGCATGCCGTTTATCTCACAGAAGTCAGCTAGCATTTTTGTGAGTACTGTAGTGTATAATTTGAACAGGCAGTCCAGTAGTGCTATAGGTCGGTAGTTTTTTTGTTTTGTTACTTCTCCTTGCTTGTGGTGGAAGCAGAAGTAGCCTTTTTTCCATGGTAGGGGTGTGTGTCTATGCTCCCACATTAATTTCATGAGTTCACACAGTTGGTCGTGGAATCTGTCCGGCATCTGTTTCAGTATTTCATTTTGTATCCCCATGGGCCCGGCTGCTTTGTTGGTTTTCATTTTCTTCACCGCCTGTCGGTAGGCCTCTTTGTCCACATTTAGGTTTACTTTTGTTTGGTCCGGTCTTTTGCATTGGTTTTCCCTCATGTAGTTCTTGTACCTTTCGTCAAGCCAGGGTGGCGTATCTTTAAGTCCTTTCTCTGGTTCCTTCATTTTGTATGGTTCCGACCACGCAATGTGTTCTCCCATTGCCTGTGCCACTTTTTGGTGTCCTACCACTAGCTCTCCTTGCATGGTTTCAATCGCTTGTATTGTTGTAGTTGGTGCCGTTCCGTTTTCTATCTCTTTTTTGTATATCAATTTATGGTAGTGCTTTATGTTGCCCCAGTATCCTTCTCTCATTTTCATTCTTGTTTTCTGTTTTCGGTTTGCTTCGTGTTCTTTAATGCACTTCCTTGCCTCTTTTGTCGCAAGCTTTTTCTGTTCCCGTTCCCATTGTTCCCATTCCCTCATTTCGTTTGTTCGGTTGTCAAAGTCTTCCGTCCGTGCTTCCTCGGTTACTTGTTCTCGTGTTTCTATGTCCTTCTTCCATAGTGCTATGTTCTCACGGCACCTGTTCCTTTCTTTCAGGTGGCCGTCCCTTTCTTTGCGGAGGGTTTTTGGGAGGTGTAGTCCATGTTGTTGTTCTGGTGCTGCCGCTTGTTTCGGTAAGTTGACATCCATCATTGCCCTGTCTCTTGCTTCCCCCATTATCCTTGCAACCACCCCTCCCGCGTAGTCTATTGCCCGTTTTCTGTGCCTTGTGCTGGCTGCTGTTTTTATCCCGTTTATTGCTTCTTGCATTTCATCTTGTAATTCCTTCGTATATGCGGCGTCCAGTGTTTGCCTGAGGGTATTCCCCTCTGCTTCTGTTAGCGGGAGTTTCAGTCTGTCTGTTTTTGCATGTTGTGGCTTTTGTGTCGTTGGTCTGTGGGTCCCCAGGCTTTTAGGTCCAGTTGCGTTGTGCAGACCATTTTGTGGTCGCTCATGTGTAGCTCAGTGAGTTCTCCTGCCGTTGGTTGCGTGTAGTATTGTAATTCTGCTTTGCTTGCTAGCATTCTGTCTATGTTCCGTCGTTCATGCCATGTTAGTGTTGTTTCCCTGGTCCCTCCCACATCTTGCAGACCCGTGGCTTCCAGGGTTTTGTTCCATTCTCTGTCCCTGCTATTTTTCGGTGTTCCCGTCGTGGCATTCAGGTCCCCACAAATTAGTACTGTTTGTCCTACCGCATTGTCGCTGGCTGTGGTCACCATTCGCACATACTCCTGTATGCCATTTCTGGCCGCCTCTCTGTCGAGTTCCCCTCGTCCTGTCTCTTCCGCCACGTCTTTCCCTTCCACCGGGTAGTATACCCCTAGCAGGTGTAAGTATTTTCCTCCCGGAAAGTGGAGCAGCGTGTGTGTGAGTACTCCTCGTAAGTGCGGTACCTGCACCTCGGTGTAGTTATGTGGTTTGGCATATTCCCCTGTGAGTATTACGGCAAGGCCCGCCTTGTGGTTGCTCTCTTCTCCCTCCCCTTCCTCTGTTGGTACGTTTGTGCATACGTTTGACTGTTTTTTGTTTCTGAAGTGTCTTTTTATTTCCTCATTCGCAGTCTTAGTTTCCGTGACTATTGCTATATCTATCTCCCATCTTCTCATTTGCTCCTCCAGTTCATACAGTGAGTGCGGGGAGCCTTGTATGTTCCATGTTAGGAAATTTATGGTGTGTTGTTGTGCTTCTCCCATTTCTTCAGTGTTTAGGTTCTCCGTTTTTGGCATGTTCCCACCCCATTGCTTCTGTGCCTCCAGGGACCCTTTGGTTTCCTCATTGTCCCTTTTGTTCATTTTCGTTGTTGTAGTAGGTGGCGGGTATTTCTTGGCGTTCGCGGGAGGCCTCAGCTTTTTTCCTGTCGCCGTTCCCTCCTCCTTCTTTAGCCTTTCGTTTGCTTGTTCTTTGCTTATCGGAAGGAACCGTAGCGTGGCCTGAACTAGCTTGTCCGTGGTACTTGTGTTCTTTTCTTCCGTTGCTTCACCCGTGGCGTGTTGCTCCGTAGTAGGTGCCCTGCCATCTTCCTTCGGTTCATCACTTTTCATGTCCTCCTCGGCCAGCCCAGTTGTTTGTTCTGTCGTCCGCCGCATCTCCCGAGTCTCCCCCTGCAGCCGTGCCGTGTTTCTAGTCCCGAGTTTGAAGTGTCCTGGTTTGCCGTCAACATGCCAGTATTTCCAGCTCCCTGCCACTCTTATCGCTTGCTCACCTTGACTGAATCTTTCCCATTCTGGTGGTGTGCTATGTGTTTTTAGTTCACTATATTTCACCTTTTGCAGGTCGTAGGCTTCTCGCAGTATGGTCCAGACATCTATAGCTATCAGCAGTTCGTCCTGTTTTTCTATTCCTCCAGTGGGCAGCCACACATGCGCCTGCATGTCCTGGCGTGTTATTGTGAGCATCATCATTGCCCATTTTTCTCCATCTCTTATTGCTATTTGGGTTCGGCCATCTGTCGACAGTTTGCTCATTGTTTCATCTATGAGGGCTTCAGTGTCTTGTTGTAGCGCTTGTAGTGCTTCCTGAACGTTCATTATCGTTTGTATGCCCACCCCTTGTTGTCGCATTGTGTCCTCCACCTGTTCCCCTGTGCGGCCACGCCCCACCTCCCTCATGAAGGCATCCGCCGCACACGTTCCTTGGGTTCGCGCCTGTTTTGCCCCAGTCCTTTTTGCTGGGTCCTCCCTTGTCAGCTCAACTTCATCCGTGTCCTGTTCTGCTTGTGGCTTATTTTCCCTCATTATGGCCGACTTTATCTTTGGCCTGAATCTGTCTCTGCATTTATTCACTATTTCCGTGGTGTGTATTGTCACGCATCGGCTGGTTTGGAGTGTGTTCGTGTACACATGTTGTATCCAGGCTCCGTTCCTTTCTAACAGCCACTGTTGCCATAGCTCCGTAATATATATCACCCAGACGCCGCAGCTGAATGCATCGTGTTGGTGCCTGTCGTACATCGGCGTGGCTCTAGCTTCCAGGCACCCCATTGCCTCCTTGTTGCCCGTTACCCATGCACTCACTGCTCCTTGCAGTTCCTCCGCCATCCTCGTGTGCCCTTGGGCGGTTTTCTTCCGTGTCTGTCTTTCCATGCCCATAGAGTCGTATACATAGGCCTGCAACGTGCTGTTATCTTTTGCGACGCAGACTCCTACCATCAGTAGTAGCCAGTGTCCGTTTCCTACCACTGGTATCTGGGTGCCACCCTTTTTGGCGACTTTTTCTTTTACCATTTTCAGAAATTTTTTGTCATTTTCCCTCAGCATCTTCAGTATTTCTTGCATGGTTGTTGAACCCGGAGGGTTGTCTTCCAGTGTTTCGAGCGCGAGGTCCACTTGGTGCATATTCAGTTTTCCGTCCTTGGCAAATATTCCCTGCGTGACAGAATTCTTGGGGTACTGTCCTTCCATTTTCTCGTTCGAGCATGTTCCCCCCCCTATATGTGAGGGCTGTGGT
This sequence comes from Cymbomonas tetramitiformis, assembly GCA_001247695.2. NCBI lineage: Eukaryota > Viridiplantae > Chlorophyta > Pyramimonadophyceae > Pyramimonadales > Pyramimonadaceae > Cymbomonas > Cymbomonas tetramitiformis. The sequence goes on from LGRX02034184.1 coordinate 55,652, forward strand.
GTCGCTTCGGCATACCTACCCGTCTCCTCAATTTGTTCAGCTTTCCTGTTGGGTCTTGTACCCAAGGCTGCTCCTCGTGCTGCCGTAGACATTTCATTCACCGCTTTGACCTGCGGTACCTCTTGTCGAGGGTTTTTCATTGCCAGTTGTGCCTGCTCCTTCCGTTTAGCCAGAGTGCCCAGCACACTTAGTGTTACATGCATGCTCATTATCTGGGCTCCCACCGTTCTCGCTATGTTTTGGCCTTCCCTTCTCATTCGGCGCATCTCGCCATGTTTTCGCGCCCACTTACTATTGTCCCTGTCCTTTGTTTCTTGCCTTACTACCTGGTTGCTTCTGACCAGTTGTGGTCTGTCATATTTGGTACGTTGTACCCACCTGCATGTTTTCCCTTTCTCATGTTCACTCCAATATCTCCTTCCCCTTTTGTGTGCATGTGCGTGCTCCTGCCGGTTCGCCCGTAGGTAATATGTGAGGTTTCTTCTGAAGTTCGCCCTTCGTACCCCCTCTTCTGTTGTGGCTAACCAACTGGGGCCCTTTGGGGGCTTTTCCTGTGTTATTTCCTGGCGTTGGTCGTTGACTCCTCTTGGCATTTTCTCACTTACCTTTCCAGTTTCAACTGTTTGCCGGGTTTTTGCTGTTGCCGCTGTGCTTCGTTTCTGCATGCACTGTGCTGCATGCTCCCTTTCCGGAGCTTCACCCAGCACTCCCTTTGAGGGCTTTTCCTGTGTTGTTCCTTGGCTTCGGTTGTCCTCCCCTCTTGGCATTTTTTCCTTTCCCTTTCCTGTTTCAGTTACCTGCCTGGTTATCGTTGTTGCTGCTGTGTTCCTTTTCTGCAAGCATGTCACTCGCACCCTTTCCGGTGTTTCTTTTTGCATCCCCGTTCCCACCTTTCTGCTAGTCTTCCTGCATGCTGTTACCCGTACCCATTGCGTTAATTTTTGTGCTGGCGTTATTCTTCCTCCACTATTACTTTTCGTCAGGAACGTAGCTGCAACGCAAATTGCAAGTATTGCTTTCATTAGTGTGCCCCGTGAGTTGCCTTCGTGTCCATTCCTTACCACGCATCTCCTTCGGGTATGTTTTCCTCCCCCCATACTGCCTCCCTTGTTACGCGTTACACGCTCATTTTGTCCCCTCACACCCTTCTCGTTGCATTTTTGAACTTCGTTTTCCTCAATCCTTATTCGTATATACCCTATGGGTGTCCCCTCAAAGTATTTCCCCCTTTGGGCCATTTGCACAAAACTTCGTATTTTTACGTAGAGCTCCTGGGGCAATTCGCTAAATATCCAATGTCGTCCGTTCAAGCTCATTTTCATTTGTTGTTTGTATTTCACCATTTGTAGGCTCTGTGCGAAATTTTTTCGTCTAATTTTGTTATTATGTGCACCTATACCCCCCTTTTTCTGTAGGTACTGACCCTTTGGGTTAGGGTTTCCCTTCATTTCCCGGTATATGGCTGTGCAGGCTGTCATAATTGGCCTTTTCCCTTTCAATGTATCTTGTGGGTTCCTCTTGTTATTGTTGTCCCTATCGTTCCGTCGGTGTGCATGTTCTTCTGGCTTAACGCGGTTTTCCTTGTTACGCGTTACACATGTCTGCAGCGTCGTTCCGTTCTTTTTACAGCATATCTGGGCTTCATTCTTCCCCATATATCTTTGTGCATAACTCTTGGTTGCCTCCTTAAAATATTGCTCTGCTGGGGTCGTTTTTACAAAACTTCGAATTTTTTCGTAAAGCTTCTGGAGCAATTCGCTAAATGTCCAAAGTCGTCCGTTCAAGTTCATTTTCATTTCATGTTCGTATTTTGCCATTTGTAGGCCCTGTGTAAAATGTTTCCGTCTAATTTTACTTTTATGTGCCCCTATTCCCTCCCTTTTCTGTAGGTAAGCCCCTTTTGGGTTAGGGTTTCCCCTTGTTTTCCTCCATATGGCTGTACGGGTTGTTGCAGTTCGCCTATTTCCATTCAATATATCCTGTGGGTTCTTCTTGTTGTTACTATCCCCGTCATCTTGCCAGTGTGCATGTTCCCCCGACCCCGCATTCTTCTTCCTGTTACGCGTTACATTTGCCTGAAGCATCATCCCGTCCTTACAGCCATATATCTGGACCTCATTCTTCTCAATATGTCTTTGTGTTTGACCCTCGGTTGTCTCCTTGAAATATTGCTCTGTCAGACCTGTTTTTACAGAACTTCGTATTTTAACGTAGAGCTCCTGGAGCAATTCGCTAAATGCCGTAATTTGCCGGTTGCTCCTGAAAGTGTGAATATTGTCTGCCATTTTGCAATAAAGTCCCCATAGTAACTTTCCTGTCAGGCTGACCATTGCCTTCACCCTCTGGGGCTGGTTTGTGCTTATTTTCCTTAGGGTAGGCTTAGGGTTCCCCTCTTGTCCTAGTGGGAGTTCCTGAATGTGTTCTCTGCTGCTTACCTCCCTTGTGCATGGGGAGCTGGCCTCGGGTGACCTGCTTGTTGCTTTAATTCTGTTTACTGTCTCATAGTGTATTTTATTGCAAGTGCAGCTACTTAATGTTATTGTATGTTTTATGTTATTTTTTGCAGCTCTTGTGCCAGGTGTGCCCGCCCTTTCCCTATATTGTGTTGAGTTTGATGCTGCTACCGTGTCAGCAGTGTGGTGGCAGTTGGTGCCTGTGTTATTGCTAGCCCTTTCACACTTGTGTCTAGTCGTGGGCTTTGCAGCCTGGGTTCCGATTGGCACTGTGCAGGAGTATGGGCACGATGCACTATTACCAGCAGCAGGTTTGGATTTAGCAGAGTTACTTTTTACTTCAGGTTTTTGTTTAACCAGGATTTTCTGGTATACAGGGCTTTTCCTAGCTTCAAAGCTGTAAGAGCCTATACAGGATGTGGCCTCCGCCAGGCTGTTTCTGTCAGCTCCTAGAGCGTTGGCTTCGGTGGGAGCGAGGCTCTGCCAGCTGTTGTTCCAGCTGCTCCAGTTTCTTCCTTTCGTCTGCCTTGGCCTGCGATGCATACAGGCCCAGCCAGTACTTATTCAGCTGATTTCCCTTCCTCTTGTGCTGTGTTCGGGCTGGTTCAGTGACGCAAGTGGTGGGGTTCCACTTTTCGTCTTGTGCCTGATTTCGGAGCCGATGCCCAAACTTTTTAGTCAGATTGTGTGTCCCTGTGCTGTTACCCTCAACGCCATATGCGAGGGGTCCTTTATCCCGTGAGGATGATTTTTCCCCGAGGGAGCTTACCCGTGCTTTTTGCAGGCGTTTGAGCTCCGACAGCGTCTCTTCGTCGATCTCCATACCTCCGTCGCTGTCAGATGGCTCGCTCGCTTCCCTTGGCCGGCGTAGATTTTTCTTTGCCGGCTCGGGGGTGCGGTGCCCTTTCAGCAATTTGGCCAGCGCGTTGTTGGAGTTGCTGAAGGACGTTAATATTTCGCTGGAGATTCCAATATGCTGCTTCTGGAACACTCGGTTCTCCTCAGTGAGGTCGATCACGGAGTCCTTCACCTCGTCAACCTTGCTGGAGACGTTTTTCGTGGCCTCAACGCTGTCCGTGAAGCCGCTTTTACACGTGCCCTCGAGCTTCTCCACGGCCTTGCGGAGCTCGTTGATGGCCTCGTCACCGGCCCCGCCCTTCGCAACTTTCGCCCACTGGTTGGAGAGCTTGCTCTCCAGCGCTTGCACGATGTCTTCCGTCTGCTGCGCCCCCGCTGCTGATGGCGCTGCCTTCCCTCTTCTGCCCTTAAACTTATCTCCCGTGCGAGAAAAGTCAGAGTGTTGGAGGAGGTAGGACCGAGATTTGTTGGGGAGAGAAAGACGGACCGTACGTCTGTCTTGCCTCCCCAGCCACTCATACGCCGCTTCGCTGGCTAGCCCGGTGAAAAGATTACCGCTTTTTGTGATTCTCACTCGCATATACGTTTCCGGCTTTGCTGGGTCAGTCCCTGGCCTCACCGTCGTCGCTGGCAGTGGCTTCAGATGTTCTGCTGCTTCGCCCAAGCCCGCCTTTGTAAACACCTCCTGGATGGCCGCTACTAAGTTCGGGAGGTCCGCGGCCAGGTTGATGGTGCTCCCCTTATCAACTACGATCACCTCTGTCTCGTCCTCGCCTCTGTTCGTTAGCGATGGCCTGATTCTCTGTACTGTGTATTCCCCGAGACCCGGGAAGGCCAGCACCTTCGACTCTATGTTGTCAGCGGCCTCCTCCGTGACCGCCACCAGCCGTATGCTGTTGGTGTGTTTCTCCATGTACGCGGGCAGTCCCCGCGCCCCTTTGATTGCCGATTCAACAGAGGGCATACTGCGCAGTTGTTTCTCCAAGTCTTTGGTCGTGTGCCCGCGCAGCTCTTCGCTGATTATGTGCAGCTGTCGCTCCGCGTTGCCCGTCCTGGTCTGCCTCGGATGAAATACCCGTACCCTCGGGATGCAAACGTCTGCTGTTTGGAAGTCGTCTGCCCCCAGTGGTACGCAGTGAAGAGGTAGATGTGCCAGAGATGTCGCCAGCGCGGTGATGGCATATTCACTTTTCTCAAAGGTGAGGTGAAGCTCTGCTATCTTATCAGCATACCAGCGTAGCTGGGTTTTGCCGCTGCACAGAACCGGAGTGGTGTCAGGGAGGTCGTGAAAGTGTCGGATCGCCGACTCCAAGTGGCCGATGTACTGCTGCGCTGCTTTTGGCTCTTCCCGAAAGGGCCCCACCGTCACCTGCGGTCCCTTCTTGTGCATGCCAGCTTCATCCTGCTCCTCTGAGGTGAGGTCAGTGCAGTTCACTACCAGTTGGTAGTGGGTTCTGCCGTGCCCTGCCGGGAGCCCGTAAATAGTTTCCAGTGGGAAGCCTCGCTGGTACTTCACGTTCCGGGCGTCCTCGTAGACGGTGGCCATGTACTCTGCCACCGCCTCCAGCGCCGTCATATCCGCGTCTTCCGCCCCCGCGGCCTCAATCAGTTTCTTCATATCTTCTCCATGCGTATCACAGAGGTCTGGCATGGTCGCTCCGCCCGGGTACGTGTCAGTTTTCTTCGCTGCTTGCGCTCTTATTTCTCTGATGAACTCCTCAGTGTTCTCCTGGTCCGCTGATCCTCGGTCTCGTTCCATGTATCTGCTCGATTTATCTTCTTGCCCCACTTGTTGGGGACTTCGTTCTCCGAATTTTCGCACATTGCCGGCTTTCATGTTGGCTAACTTAGGTTTTTCAGTTGCTGGACGTCTTGTGTCTGGCTTGTTCGTACAGGGGTTTTGGGCACTACATGCAAAGTACGGCGCTACAGACACTGGGTGGCGCACCTCGTTTCTCACCTGTGTCGCCCCATCGCCGTTGTTACCGTTGTCTTGGAGTCCTGCGAACACAGTCAGTAGGAAAATTACATTTTTAAAAATATCTATTTT